>JAFVLL020030822.1:12500-14029 GCA_021397915.2 Tor tambroides | reverse complement strand
ACACACACACACACACACACACACACACACACACACACACCAGTACACACACACACACCGAATGAGCAATCAGTTCCTAACTCAAACAGCTCATCCAGCCAATCAGATTACAGCACAGCAAAAATTCCATGATCGTTTCATGTTTCGCTAAGATGCATGCTTTTTCATGAATGTGTGTGAATAAATGAAGCTGTGCATCTCAACTGGTTCTGATGGGTGACAGACAGCAGGAAATAATCAATTAGAAACACAAATACTGACATGCAGCTAACCATAATCATGCACAATGATATCAACAAGTTTAAGAGGAAGAAACACTTCCCCAGTCTTTATCTCTGCAACACTAATCGAGTCATCTAGTCTCGTCGAGCATTCGGTAGATGCTGTTTTGTGCACTGTCTGTTTGATTTCAGGACATAATCTGGTGTTTTAAAGCTGAAACCAGTTGAGAAGCATCAGGAGGTGAAGTGAAGTTTTACCACGTCCCCCGGCTGAGAGCACGCATCACTCCCTTCCACCTGCAGAACACAAGCACACAGCCTTTATTTTTTATTTATATAGCACTATCGATGTCATCGTTCAGCTCAGTTCAGTTCAAATAGTATCTGTGCTTTCAAGTTGATGATATCGCTGGAAATGAAGTGGAAATTAAGACACAGACGTGAGAACCGCTGTTGAGCTTCATCCCGCAGCGGTACGATGAGGCCAGCGCCGCTGTTAGCTGCGTCTCTTTACTCAGCTGTCTCCACTTCCCACAGTCAGCTTTCGTGCACTGAACCTGAGAAACACAGGGTTAACAGATGCTCGTCTTCATCAGAGAACATGCAGAGACTCCACTTCACACTTTAATGTCCTATTCATGAACATTAGTGAATGCACTAGCTAACATGAGCTAAGAATACATTGTCACAGCACTTATCTATATTGGTTTATGTTAGTTTAAAAAAAAAAAAACACACACAGTGCATTAACCCTTTTATTGTGTGCAAATTCAGGGATTGATTTTTATGTTGCAGGTTGGATTCACACTATGACAACCTTTAACATTAATACCTCTCACATATTACAAAAAAATACATAAACATATGATTACATATGATTTTTACAACTGTAAGGTGAATATTATAAAAAATATTGCAACTATTTTTTATTTAAAATTTTATGTACATTTTTTTAAGTTTTAATATTTATTTTACTTTATTTTATTTTTGTGTGCTTTTAATAAGCATGGTGCTTGCAACACCAAGGTCACGGGTTTGATTTACAGTGAAATTACCACGCTTGAACTGATCCTTTTCACCTTCTATGCTATGTATATTTCTTCAGATAAGTGTCTGTAAAATGCACAAACGTACCTCAGAGGGCATTTAAGAACCTGACACAACAAAACACATACTTTTTTTACTACTATTATTTTAGGTCCGCACAGCTGCCATTAACTATGAAACTGTGGCTCAAACTGGCTTGCAAATGTCACAGACATAATAAAGCAATTTTTTTGCAGGTGTGTTGAGAAATTGTCACAAAAT
>JAFVLL020030822.1:0-7500 GCA_021397915.2 Tor tambroides | reverse complement strand
CATTTCAGTTTTTCTGCGTTACGTACTTATTCATTGGGAAGTAGTACTGCTTTTTTAGACATTAGTACTTTTTGTAAAAACAAATCTTACTAGTCAGAACTGATTTTTTTTCTCTTGTCTTATGTTTGAACTAGTTAGAATGACCACTGTAGAGTTCAATCAAAAAATCATACTGGTAACACTTGGATAAGTACTAGTATCTAATATGAGTACTAGTATCTATTGAATACTTACTAGTAGCTAATCAATAAGTATTAGTACGCAGTGAATAAGTTCTAATATCTAATGAATAAGTACTATTATGTAATAAATAAATACTAGTATCTATTTCATAAGTAGAAATATCTAATAATTACTACTAAATAATGATTATGAGTATCTAATAATAAGTAATACCATCTAAAAAAAGTACTAGTCCCTAATGAATAACTACTAAATTATAAAAAAAAAATATGTAGTAGTCACTACTGTAGTACATAGAAGTCAGAAGTGAATAGTTGATATCTGAATGACAGATTCCCATAAATGTAAATGGTAATGAAATGTTACTAAAAACAACAGAATAGTTACTAGTCACGATTGAAATTTAAACTAGTATGTAGGGCTGCACGATAAATCGCATGCAATATTTAATGTACATGTTGTCAGTAAAGCCGGTTCTGTAATCAGCGGTAATGATTTCACATGGAGCAGCATTTACTACACAGAGCCGTTGTTCACTGACAAGCTGCGCAAAACCACGTTCATTATCATTATTGCTGCTCCATGTGATGGAAATTTACCGCTGATTACAGAACCGGCTTTACTGACAACATGTACATTAAATATTGCATGCGATTTATCGTGCAGCCCTACTAGTATATAATAAATAAGTACTAGTATCTAATAAGTACTAGTAAAAATGTACTAGTAGCTATAGAATAATTTCTGTAGCTGAGGAATAAGTACTAGTACTTAATGTAAAAAATACTAGTATCTAAAAATAAGTACTAGTAGCTATGGATGTGACGAGATGTCGTGGCACGAGATCCGATGTGTCTCGCGAGAACGTGACGATATCCTCGCAAAACATTTTGCAGTGTTTACATTAGAGCTGCACGATTAGTCATTAAAAGATCGCGATCTTTTCAGAGGGTTAGTCATCATCACACTTCCGACGTGAATGCTGTTATTCACTGATATGGACGCGCTGCTCACGCTCTACTAACACCTGTTTCACATCGTAAGAGTCAGAGACATTCAAACCTGCTTTCATGCTGCCGCTGATCCAGAAAGAGCAACACAGTCTTTTCAACCACACATCATTATTTCTGTTACAGACATTTAAATAACAGAAGTACTGGGATAAAAGTTTATAGTTTGGGTATAAACACTTATTGTCTACAGTAGCGATCAAAACGAAAGTATCTTAACACTTGTATTATAACACTTATCCTCTTCCGCCAGGAGGTGGCGACAACCCGTTTAAAAAATGTATTTGACATTGAATCATTCATTCAGGAGATTCTAATACTGAAACAGGTCTTTATGACTCCTTCATTGATTTTTTTGTTTTTAAATTGTTCAGATGAATTTAAAAAAAAAAAGGCTTAAGCAATGAACATTTTGTCAGAACACTAGTAAATTACGTTATTTTGTTTAGTTTTCTAATCTTTTTTTCTTCAGAATCGTGAGAGAATCTTGATCTCCAATTTATTTAAAAAAAATTGGGATTCTAAATTTATCCAGAATTGTGCAATTCATTTACATGTTGTTTATTACTGCATATAATTCATTAAAATATAAGTTTAATTTCATAAAGTACAAGTTGATTTCAAAATGCAACTACAGTTTTTTGCTTTGTGTTTTTCAGTTGAATTAAAAGACTGTTTTTCCCTATATATTTCATCATTGAGGTTTTCTTTTAAAAAAGTCTAAAAATCTCGTCTCGTCTCGTTCTCGTGAACCCAGTCTCATGTCTCGTCTCGTCTCGTGAACCCAGTCTCGTGTCTCGTCTCATCTTGTGGGGTAAGTGTCTTGTCACACCCCTACTAGTAACATGAAAATGCATACTATTATGCTTTAAGTTTAAAGCTTTAAAGTTGGGCAGTCATGGCCTAATGGATAGAGAGTCGGACTTGTAACCCAAAGGTTGCGGGCTCGAGTCTCAGGTCCGGCAGGAATTGTAAGTGGGGGGAGTGAATAACCAGCGCTTTCTCCACCTTCAATACCACGACTGAGGTGAGACCAAGGCACCAAAACCCCCATTGGCTGCCCACTGCTCCAGGTGCGTGCGCGCGCACACTTGGATGGGTTAAATGCAGAGCACAAATTCTGAGTATGGGTCACCATACTTGGCCACACGTCACTTCACTTCACTAAATGTTAAATGGGCTTGCCATATAGTGTTTGCGTCATCTCTCATTCAGTATTGAGCTCATTTTTAACATCTCTCTCTTGTTTCCAGTCCTCCTTAAAAGAAAGGCAGATTTTCATCTTGAAGAAGGTGGTAAAACAATGCCAGCGTGGATTTGTATCCTAAAAGTTTCTTGTAGATGACACTGTGATAATCGTGACAACATTAAAAATGGTGTTTTAAAAGAAAAGGTGATTCAAAAGCCGAAGTATATAAATGAGAGCTTTTTTTGTATAATTTTTTCACATTCTTTATAGAAATGTAAACATTTCTATAAATGTAAACATAACTATTTTCTAAGTCCAAGATCCACCCACAATCATAAGATGAGGAAAAAAAGACAAATTCTAAAATATATAAAATTCTATACATATGTATGCATGTGTGTGTGTGTGTGTGTGTATATATATATATATATATATATATATATATATTGCAGAAAAGATAAAACCCATGACCAAAACAAAATACTGGGGGTACTAAGTACAACTCAAAATTCGCAAACAATCAGGAAAAATCATAAATGTGTAGTTTAGGTGGGGTTTTATTTATATTTTATATAGTGTAAATGGTGGAAGCAGGACATGTGTGACTGTGATTAATCATTTGTGGTGATGTCAGTGTGCTCTAGGATACTACAGTCCCTACAGTCCCAGTTAACAGCACTACAGTCAGCATTTTCCAGCCTCAGATACTGTATTAGGTGATGTTTGTTGTGACGCACCGCATGATGCTCTGAGAGGCTCGGTGGAATAATCATGTGATGATGATGATGAAGGTGACATGATTAACACTTTCCTTAAAATGCCCTTATCCAGCTTTTGAGGGACCTCGCGGACATCTTTAAGATTATGAATGTTTGTGCTGAAAGAGTGTCTGATCATCCGGAGTATGCCAGAATTCTCTGTGATCTGCTTCAGATATGCAGGTATGATATCAGCCTTTATAGTGTGTATAGCACCTGTGAACAGAAGTGAACTAATGAAATCATCAATGCTTACTGTCTTCAAGTCTTCCCTTCCTGAAGGAGAAATCATCTGATGAGATGAACTACGCCGCTGTGGTCACAGACTGTGTCTCAGATGGGTGAGCTTCAGTCCAGCTCAAGATTTAAAAAAGAAGAAAATAATAGTTTCATTAGTGACGCATTAAATTGATCAAAAGTGTCAGGAAAGACATTTCTAATGTTAGAAAAGATTTCTATTTCAAATAAATGCTGTTCTTTTGAACTTTCTATTCATCTGTGAGTCCTGAAAAATAAAATGTATCACGGTTTCTACAAAAATATTGTGCAGCTCAACTGTTTTCAACATTGATAATAATCAGAAATGTTTCTTGAGCAGCAAATCAGCATATTACACTGTAAAAAAATAAATCCGTAAAATAACAGAAAAAGTACTGGCAGCTCATTACACACAACATTATCCATTAATTTTACGGACATTTCTGTTAATTCTAAAACACAATGTAATGAAGTGTAAAATTCAAAATACTGGTAAAACACCTGTAAAAAATAAATGCGGAAAAATTCCTTCAAATGATACAGTCTATTGTGCCTTATTTTTACAGATTTGTTTTAGAGTGTACAGTGATCTATCACGCCACGTCATTAAAGAGCGCCAAAGCAGTATTTATTGCTTCAGTTCCCTAATAAAATGGACAGAATTTGAAATCTGAGACTTTGTTTCATATCAAAAGTAACAAAGCTTGCGATTTATTGGATCAGCTGAAAGCAGTATCGATTGGGATATAAGAATCGATATTGGTTCATAAAAATGAGAATCTATAAAAAAGAAACAGATTTGTTGTTGTTTTTTGTGGCCTCTGTCCCTGCGGGGTGTGCTGTTGAAGAGTGACGCACAGTCTCTGTTCATCTGTTATCTTCATTAATAAAAGCAGAAATGCTTGTCCTGTAGGTTCATCATTAAAAACAAAAATGTGAGCAAAAATAAAAGCAATTAAATGTGTTATTATAATTAAAATATGAAAATTAAAATGACAGGTAATAATAGATTATTATGACAGAATTTTTACAGCCCTGTCTGTCAAAATGACAGACAATGTTAAAGTCTACACTGCAAAAAAAGGCTTGGCTTAGTTAGTATTTTTGTCTTGTTTCTAGTCAAAATATCTAAAAACTCTTGAATTAAAGGGTTAGTTCACTTTGAAATTAAAATTTGATATCTATCAGCTTACCCCAAGTGCATCCAAGATGTAGGTGTCTTTTTTTCTTCAGTAGATCCAATTTTGATATTTTTAGGTCAAACCGTTCTGGTCTGTCAGTCATATAATGGCAGGTATAGGTCACTGTCTCTATAAGAGGGAAAAAGAACATGCACAGAGAAATCCAAATTAAACAATTCCCCATCGTAACTACACATTGATGGCCTAAGACACGAAACAAGCGGTTTGTGTGAGAAAACGAACAGTATTATATCGTTTTTTACCTCTTGTACACAACCATGTAAAAGTGATCTGAGTGCGCGCACGCATCCGGTGTGTGACGTGTGTGTGCGTGCTCTGGCTTAGTCTGCGCAAGCTCCGGAAAGCGCCGGAAGTGATCTCTCGCGCCAGAGCGCACACACGTCACACACCGGATGCGCGCGCTCTGGCTTAGTCTGCGCAAGCTCCGGAAAGCGCCGGAAGTGATCTCTCGCGCCAGAGCGCGCGCACACACGTCACACACCGGATGCGCGCGCTCTGGCTTAGTCTGCGCAAGCTCCGGAAAGCGCCGGAAGTGATCTCTCGCGCCAGAGCGCGCACACACGTCACACACCGGATGCGTGCGCGCACTCAGATCACTTGGACATGGTTGTGTACAAGAGGTAAAATACAACATAAATACTGTTCGTTTTCTCACACAAACCGCTCGTTTCGTGTCTTAGGCCATCAATGTGTAGTTACGATGGGGAATTGTTTAATTTGGATTTCTCTGTGCATGTTCTTTTTCCCTCTTATAGAGACAGTGACCTATACCTGCCATTATATGACTGACAGACCAGAACGGTTTGACCTAAAAATATTAAAATTGGATCTACTGAAGAAAAAAAGACACCTACATCTTGGATGCCCTTGGGGTAAGCTGATAGACACCAAATTTTAATTTCAAAGTGAACTATCCCTTTAAGATACATTTACTAGTTAAGCAAAAAAGAAAGATATTTCGTCTTGTTTCCTGGGGAATAAAATCTAAATTAAGTGCATTTTGCTTAAAACAAGTAAAATTATCTGCCAGTGGGGTAAGAAAAATCATTTTGTTTTAAGAGTAATTTTCTTAGCCTACTGGCAGACACTTTTATTTGTTTTAAGCTAAATTCACTTAATTATTTTTTTTTTTTCCCCAGGAAACAAGACTAAATATCTAATGTCATTTTGCTTATCTACTTAATGCATCTTGATTTAAGAATTTATAGATATATTGAGAAGAAACCAGACAAAAATACTAAGATCAGCCTTCTTTTGCAGTGTAACACAAGCTCTGGTGTGATTGTGTTCCAGATCCGCTTCACTCATAAACAGAGAGAGATCGCCGCAGACGCCTGGAGGAGTTACGTCGCCAGAACCTCAAACTACAGCGTCCTGAAGGTCTGAACCCAAGCGGTTCCTCCTCTGCTGATCTTCTGAGCGTCTCTGAATGACTCTTCTGTGTTTGGCAGGAGTTCAGGCGTCTTCGGGAGGAGAGCATCATCAGACGCCATCCATAAACCAGTCACTGTATAGAGACTGAATGCATTTAATATGACATATATGCACTGCTGTTCGGACGCTTGCAACCGTTAAAGAGACTGTTCACCCAAAACATGACACAGTGTTCATATTTGGGTGAACTATCCCTTTAACAAGCATTAGCATGCTAGTGATCACTGCTGGACCAATGAGCTGCTTCTAACACAGCAGAAATGAAGACTGGACCTCAAGTGAAGCCAAATATGAACGCTGAATGTTAGTCATGATGACTGTGCAAACGAGCATTTGAATAATGGCTAATAAAATTAGATGGCAGAGCCAGAATGCAGCTGTGTGTTTACTGAAGGTCAGATTTATTTCTACAGCGCTTTATACAGAACAGACTGATTCAAAGCAGATTCACAGTGATAATTAACAGTGCTAATGTTCTACAATTCATCAGTTTCAGCTGTAAAGCAGCTCTACAGAAGATAAGGAAGCTTTATCTTTAATGTCATTTTTAAATAATTCAGCCATGAAACAGGGATTGTGTTTCTCTGGTAGCAGATGGAGATGAGGATGATTTCTTCAGGCTCCAAACAGCCAGACTGAGTCTGAATGTGATCCTAAAATGAAAACACCAGAGAAGGTGCCACACAGAGCCTCATCACAGCTGGCAAAAAGACTGATTATGTGCGTTTCCATTAATAATTCAAAAAGTCAAAGGCTGATTTCTTCTACATCCACTTTATTCACTGAAATTATTATTATTATTTTAAATGAAAGACACCAAACACGTCTGAGATACAGTGAGCAGATATAATGGGATCTGAAAGTGTGAGACCAATGTAATTATTTCTAAATTGTCATGAATGACGTATATGTCGATTCTTTTATCCCTGATGAAGTTTTTCTCCAAACAGTAAAGCCATGTGATGTGTGTCCAAGCATCTTAAAGTCCCCCGGGGTGAAAATCTAGTTTTTAACCTTGTTAATATGCTGGTGTTTTTAATATGCTTAAAGACAAACCATGTGCAAATTCATCAGTAAACTCGATTGCTGATCACTTTCTCCTTGAAATTGCGGAGTACCAGAGTCAGCCCCAAAAGCGCGGTTTGAAACCGCCCCGTTTATACGTCACAGACATTTAACCAATCCCGTCAAACTGCGGGGCGGGGCTTTCATATCATTATCATCATTAGGTCTGGTAAACAGAAAAGATGCGCAGGAGAGTTGCTTGAGGTTATAAATGTACAAAAACAGGTCACACGTGAACCGGGAAAAGCTAAGGTACAATGCTATGGAATTACTTTTGTGCCAATAAAAATGAACGTAATTTTACAAGAAACTTACGAAAATATAAGCTGAAACTGAATAAAATGTCTTTGAAACTGAAAAAAAAAAAAATCGCAGGCAAAATCTTTGACTTCGTTTTTAAT
>JAFVLL020030821.1:15000-64922 GCA_021397915.2 Tor tambroides | reverse complement strand
CCCCCCCCCCCCTCTCTCTGCGTGTGCGCGCGCTTCAGTGTGTGTGGCTGAGCACAGAAAACGGCTCGCGAGTCCCGATTCGACTTTAGCTGGACAAAACGTGCAAATTAAAAACTTTCACTCTATGATGGTTAAACTTAACAGTTAATCCGCGAATCACATGCGTGCCGAACCGTGGGGACTGGTCCATATGGATCACGGATCATCTACAATCCGTTGCAGCCCTAATGTAAATTGTTAAAAAAAAATAAGTAAATAAAAATTATATATATATATATATATATATATATATATATATATATATATTTATTTATTTATAATTTAATATTTATATATAATAACCTATTATTATACATTTTATTATATAATTATTCATTTCCCCCACTTGGCTTCTGACCACAAATCCTCCCATTTTGAAGATTTTTTTCTATTTTTTATTTTTATTTTTTTTAATCTATATATCTATACATCACTCATAAACGTACTAAACTGTTGTGGCTAAGCAGTAAGTGCACATGCTACAAACATGGGCTATAGTGCTCATACTAGAGATGCAAGTTCACATCTGACCTGGCCTTGCATCCTGATCCCATTCCCTCACTCTCTCCTAATTTCCTGTGCTTTCTCAGTAAAAAGTGGCAAAAAGCCCAGAAAGAAATGTACTGGATTGCTTGCATTAAATATTCACACAGACCTCAATATACAGCAGAATAACAAACTAAACAAATTGTTTTAAGAAACTATTGCCAGGTTGGTTGTCAGGGCTTTGCTATGCGACTGCCAAGGCTTTCTTAGTGGTTTTAGTGTGTTGCTAAGCAGTTTCTAGAGTATTCTGAATGGTTGCATTAAAAACAGCAAACTTTCAAGTCTGTATGATTTTCTGGTGCCTATATATCACATTTCTCCTTTTTTTGTCACCTATCAAAAAAAGGATATCTGATTACTGCATAAAGCAGGGATTCTCAAACTTTTTTGTCAGTCAAACCTATTTGACCCATAACATTTTCCTGAAATCTTAAGATTTTTGAGTTAATTATACTGATGATTAATTTAACAACACATTTGCATATTCATAGTTTTCTGAAGTTGGTTAATAGCCACATGACATGCAGGTAAACAAATAAAATATTTATTTTATATTGATTGTTTTTGTTTTAAAGTTATTTATTGCTTTTTATTTTTATGACAATTATTAGCTTTTCATCAACTCTCAAATCCCAGCTTGGGAAATGCTGTCATAAAGTAATAGCACACCTCTCCAAAACAAGCTGAATGATTTGATGAATCATCATTCATATTAGGTTCATATTTGGTTACAATATGCATCAGAGTTTAATACTTGAAGTTCAAATCCAAATGAGCCTTAGCAAGCATCATTAATTAAACTGAAGCATTTAAAATCAGCTGAATAAGTTGTTGGCACTTCTGAATACCTCAAAATATATGTCGCAGAACATCGACAGGTGAACCAGCCCTTGGGCTCTTCCTGTGGAAATCGACCGAATTAATTGGCATCTCTTTTCTGGAAACAGAATAATATGGGTAAAAAAAATCCATTTGTGATGAATGTCTCAGGGCGCTGATAGCAGGCTCTGGCAGTGGGTCTTGTATAATGTGGTGAGACCGGAGCTGGTATGCCTCTCCCATCATACCCCTGGGCGCCCACTCCTTTGCAGAGTCAGCTGGTTTCACTCCACAGCTGGTGGGAACGGGGAGGGTTTGCGAGGGAAGACACACAGGGCACTTTTCTGGGAGAAAGAGCCTGGCAGAGAAGCACGTAAAGTACCGGAAAACAGCTCAAGAATGTTTTATGATACGCAGAGAGTCCCAACAGGCTGGCTGGATGTTGGGCAGGGCGAGAATACAGAGAGGACGTGTGATTGATGGACCGCTCTCCTAGCGAGCTGGCACTCACGAGTGGGTTAGCCAACCACTCGCACTGCCACATGTACAGAAACTCACTGCCAGACGCACACACACACACACACATACACACACTCCCAGGTCATATCTCACCACCCACACACACTCTTACCGTCCTGCTTCCCAGGTTTCTGGCAAAGGGAGTCACACACACACTGGAAGGGATGCAGAGGCTCATCTGATTTCACAAGAGCAGCATTCGGAGGAGGTCTGGGTGGCACTGGGGATCAGTCATTTGTTTGGGAATCTAGATGGACTGGTCGGGCTAGCCTATGTTTTTGATTTACTAAAATGAATTGGTTCATAAGAGTCATTTATTTGTGAATTGAGCTAGACAGGTCATGCTGTTAGTTTTTGATTTACTGAAATGAATTGGTTCTTAAGAGTCATTTGTTTGTAAGTCGAGCAACACTGGTCATGCTGAAAAACCAAAACAAACAAAAAAACAAATACAAACAGTCATTTGTTGTCAGTAGAGTTAAACTTGAGCAACTAAAAGTAACTGGCTCATAAGAGTCATTTGTTTATGAATCTAGCTGCATTTGGTCTGACTTTTTGAAAATAACTAGCTCAAAGTAATTTGTTTGCAAATTGAGCTAGACTGGTTGCACTGTTAATTTTTAGATTTACAGTAACACTTTATTTCGATAGTCCACTTTAGACATTCTACTAACAGTAAGTAACTTTTCAACTACATGTCAACTAGCAGTCATTAGAGTATTAGTAGACTGGCTGCTTATATCTTCTAACACTTTATTTTGATGGGTCCACAACATACAACATACTGACTACAAGAAACTTTGCAAGTATATGTCAACTTATTCTACTAACCCTAAACCCACCCTAACAGTCTACTCTGAGAGTTAGCAGACATGTAGTTGCAAATTAATGAGAATTAGTTGACATGTAGTTGACATGTAGTTACAAAGTTATTTATAGTAAGTAGAATGTCTAAAGTGGACTAAATAAAGTGTAACCAGATTGACTAAAAAGAATCAACTCCTAAGAGTCATTTATTCGTGACTCTAACTATACGCTTTGCACTGTACTGCACGTTTTTTTGATTTACTAAAAAGAACCGACTCAGAAGAGTCATTTATGAATCGAGCTAAACTGTTTATGGTGATTCATTGAAAAAAACTGACTCATAAGAGTCATTTCGTGAATCTAGCTACACTGGTTGTGCTGTAGCTGTTTTTTTTTTTGATTCACTAAAATAAACCAACTCAAAAAAGTAATTTGATTGTAAATAGAGCTACACTGGTTGCGCTATATGTTGCGCTGATTCACTAAAAAGAACCGGATCTTACGAGTCCTTTGTTTGTAAATCAAACTACATTAGTTACGCTGTACATTTTTGATTCATTAAAAATAACCATCTCATAAGATTCATTTGTCTGCAAATTGAGCTACTTCTGTCGTGCAGTTCCTGTTTGATTCACTAAAAGAACAAACTTAAAAGAATCATTTGTTTCTGAATCCAGCTACACTAGCTGCGCTATATGTTTTTGATTCACTAAAAACAACCGGATCTTCAGAGTCCTTTGTTTGTGAATCAAACTACACTAATTACGCTGTACATTTTTGATTCACTAAAAACAACCGGATCTTAAGAGTCCTTTGTTTGTGAATCAAACTACACTAATTACGCTGTACATTTTTGATTCACTAAAAATAACCATCTCATAAGATTCATTTGTTTGCAAATTGAGCTACTCTGTTACTGTCACGGTGCACACACGAGGGAGGACACAGGAACACGGAGACGAGGATATAACTCAAATAATAGTCTTTAATTAATCCAAACAAGACAGGGCAAGACAAGGCAAGGCAGACTCAGACAGGAACACCGGGGAGTAACGAGTAGACCAGACAACACGAAACAGAACGGGCATGAACTAATATACACAAGATAATGAGACACACAGCTGGACAGACTTAACTAATAATCACATGAAACAAGGACAGGAAACAAACCAAATAAGGACACAAGAGGCGGGAACACATGACACACACGACAGAGGACAGTTAGGCTGTGTGCTTTTGATTCACTAAAAATGTCTGGCTCATAAGAGTCATCGTTCATGAATCGAACTATACTCACATTGTAGAGAAGTGATCGGAGGAGGCCAAGGTGGCACTGGGGATCAGTAACTACACGGCAGGACCCATCTGATCCTGTTTAACCACGCTAATACACACTCGCACTCCAAAATACTCATATTTCCAATTTGGAAATGATAATCTGGCATGTCCGTACAAAAAGTACACATTACTTGAACAAATATGAACATCCACGCACCTATATGTGTGTGCGACAGAGCAGAGCATCAACAGACATCTGCGCGAGAGCATCTGTTGGAGCGCGCGTGCATCGCCGCCTGCATGTGCGTGTGTGAAAACGGCTGTGCGCGATGGATCCCACTCATGCACGTGTGTGTGTTTGTGTGTGGCTGGGCTTCAAGATTGTGTCGAGGGCGTGTGTAATAAATGTGCCCGAGCGCGAGGGCCTGAAAGATATATCACAGGCGGAGGGAGAGCAGAGAAAGTGCAGCGGGGAGGGAAGGGGGGCAGAGAGAAGGATAGATTGGTGAGGAAAAAAAAGAAGAGGTTGTAGAGTGGGGGTGGGGGGGGACTGGTTTCTCCTGGGTCCTGCTATGTTTCCCATTATGTAAGCCATGGTCACCGGCAGCATGCCAGCAGGCAAAATAAAAGAGTCTCTCTGGCTTGGCACGGCTCGTATTTTCCTATCCTCGGCGCGGGGTCAGAGAGGGGTCAGGCAGCTGGATGGGGCGCTGGGGGGATTGTGGGGTCTGGGCTGGCCTCCAAAACCCAAAAGGCCCAGGGTTCAAGTACCAGCTGAAAGCAATCAGGGGGAAATCTGGGAGTGCCACAGCTGCTCTGCGCAGTGCTGTTCTGTGGCTCAACTCTCTCTCGTCTTCCCTCCTTCCTTTTCTTTCTCTCTCTCTATCACTCTCAATTGTTTTTCCCCTTGTCTTGCTCTCCCTCAGCCGACACAAAAGGCAAAAACAGCATACTTTTAACATGAAGCCAGCCGTGTGCATATGTATATGCAAGAGTTTGTGTTTGTGCATGTGTGTGTGTGTGTGTGAGGTCAAGAGGAAGACAAAATGGAAAAGAAAAATAGCACTACAATCTGCCTAAACCACAGTGAATGGTACACTGTGTATGTCTGACCACCTATTATGTTTGAGGGGTCTGCGTGCTCACTGTCAGACACCATAATAGCGTTAATGTCTTCTTATGGCTTTGTGATAGACTGCAGAAAACATTCACTACTGTCAATGTAATTATAAAAGTGTGTGTCTGGTCGCTTGTAATGACCGAACCTCATCCACACTGAAATCGGGTGTCACTGAGAATATAAATCTTTCATGCAAAATGAGTGGTCATAAGTATCAATACAGATCTCCCAATTTCACGTGATTCTGATTCATAAGCTCTTGACATTCATTCTGGTATGTTTCAATCAGTGTTGGGAAGTAACTAGTAATATGTAATGGAATTACATAATTTAATTACAAAATAAATTTAACTGTAATCTGTTACAGGTACTGAGAAAGTTACTTATGAAAATGTTAACGATTACAAAGGGGGTTACATTTGAATATTTTCACACACATACAGATTTGATTTATTTCTTTCCCAAATTGCATTGACTGATTTTGTGGTGGCTGTGCTTTAAAATTATATTTTTATAAAATTAATTCAAGTGATGACGGATTTTGAAAGTCTGACAGTAATCAATGTTGAGTCCTACTGAAAGGTTAACCATGCCTGGTTTAAATGTTTCAAAATTAGAAATTTACATTACTTTAATACTGTAATTGAAATAGTTACACTACTTATTGCATTTTAAATAGGGTAACTTGTAATCTGTAACCTATTACATTTCTAAAGTAACCAACACTGGTTTCAGTTATAATACTAATTCAAGCAGCTCATTTTTTTGAATCATTCATCTCCAAAGGAGTCATTAACTTTAGGAATCAGGCTACACTGGTTATACACTGCTCAGCCTGCAGGCGATTTTTTTTATTGGTTATGTCAATCACAGTGCTGACTGCCTACATAATAACCTCCAATCCTAACCTTAACCATCCATGGAAACTCTAAACTAAATCCCTGAAGTTTTAACTTTTCTTGACAGGTGACTGAGTTGACCAATGAAATCGACTGCAGTGTCATTTGTTTGGGAATTGAGCTACACTGTTCACGCTGTATGTTTTTTTTCCTCACTAAAAAGAACTGGCTCATAAGAGTCATTTGTTTGTGAATTGGTTACACTGTAGGTTTTTGATTCACTAAAAAGAACCAGCTCACAAGAGTCATTTGTTTGTGACTTGAACTATATTGTTCGTGCTGTATGCTTTTGATTTACTGAAAAGAACCATCTTATGAGAGTCATTTGGTTGTGAAATGAGCTACACTGATCACACTGTATGTTTTTGATTCACTAAAAAGAACCAGCTCACAAGAGTCATTTGTTCATGATTTAAGCTATACTAGTCATGCTGTATGTTTTATATTCAGTAAAAAACCCCCTGTTATTAAGAATCGTTTGCTTATGAATCAGACTACAGTAACTGCATCATGTTTTTGTTTTTGCATGTAGGCAGTGAGGACAGAAAAACATGTCTTGCCATTAATATCTTATCATGGTCAATACACACCGCAGACTCACATTCACAACTGAAATGATTTATTTTGCCAAGGTGCCGAAGACATAGATTTAGGGGTAGTGTCGCAGGAGTGTTACATTTTCGTTGCTTCTCTTACAGTTTTGATGTGATGTAAAGGACAGCTATTTGCAGTGACAACGTAACTCAAAGCCACTCATGTTGCTGTTTAGAACACCTACTAACAGCCAACACTACAGTGATTTGGCAACCTACAGCAATAAAACTCCTGTCAGTCTGAAAGTACCTATAGAGGGGTCGTGAGCCCTCTACTTAGCCTGACTAAGCATTTACCCAGACGTGACCTCTCTGCTGGCCAACTGGGGTCAATTACACACGCACCCTCTCACAAACACCTCTCACTCATCATTAACTCACACTCAGAGTTAAGGGGTTGACAGTGACCAATGTGTAAACCTTGGGGTTGCCATGACCTCTAAAAGAGCGCAGCACCGTTAATCCCACTGTAGGACAGGAGAGCTGTGACCTGACACGAAAAGTGACCACAGCAGCGCTGAGTGGAGAGAATGTGAGGGGGCCATGACAGAATTCGCATGTAATGAATCCCAAAGCGTACCCACGTAGTAATTTAGTGGAGACAGATGCAAGGTCGAGCAAGCGGCCAGGCAGACTGCATCTCCCCATATATATGAAGAGAGAAACCACTGTTTTCAAGAATTATACACAATACTCAATACTAATACTAATAATACAGTTTGGTGGAACCACAATTCACATACCGCACACACACTTTTTAGCCTGATAGGGCTGTACACTTATAATAGTGCATAATCCACACCACTGTATATACAAACTAAATTAAACTGCAAACTATGCATAAAAATCTCATAAACACATAATTCACAGTTATTTAGTAATATCTGTTAACATTAATAAAATTCATGGAAAGAACAATCAGATATGATTATAAATTTTACAGAAGAATGTCAAAGTTACGTTTTGATAGATTTAGGGACAATTTAAATGAGTTCCATGTCTTGTTGCATTGAATTTAGGAATTAATCATGAAACGCAATATACATTTTGAATGATTTAAGATTCAGTCCTTTTTTTAACTGACTAGTCAGTGAACTAGTTAAATAATCAGTCTAAAGTAAGCCTGTATAATTAGATTGGTTTCAGTTTACCTGATCACATGTGTTTCTTATAGCATGTTTATATAAGATATGTCCTTGCATTCAAACAGCTGGATGGAGCACAATGGAATAAAACAGAATGCAGAGGTTCTGGCATGTGCTTTTAAAAGCTGAACTGTTTTTACCTTGATAGGCTGTCTTAAAAATGTAATGCTTTTGGCATGAGATGCAATGCAATAGCCAATGATTAGAAGAGAGCAGAAATTGTATTTATAATATATAAGCATTGCATTAAATTGATCAAAAGTGACAGTAAACTTATTTATTGTTACGATCTATTTATTTAATTACCTATGCATTTTTGAAATCTATTTCAAATAAAATGTTGTTTGTTATCACTTGTTCTATTTATCAGAGAGTTTTCAACATTGATAATAATAAGATCATTTCTTGAGCAATAAATCAGCATATCAGAATAATTTCTGAAGGATCATGTGACATTGAAGAGCGTCAATGTTCAGCTTTGCCACCACAAGAAAACAGTTCTTTTAATTGTAATAATCTTTCACAATATTACTGTTGACTCTCTCTCACGAATGAGGGGAGAGGACGGTGTGTGTGAGAAGAAGATGGGAACGAGACAGTAAAAGACAGACAAGCGATATGCTACTTACCAAGGGGATGAGAGAGTGGGGTAGAAAAAACAAAGGAAGTCATATAGACAGAGCCAGAGAGAAGCAGACACAAAGGGCTGAGGTGACACACACACACACACACACACACAGTCTGTATTCCCAGTATATCTGCGTGTGTGTGTGTGTGTGTGTGAATGTGTCAGGCTGGCAACAATGCGGGCCAGGCTGAAGCAGGAAGTGTGTTGGGGATAAGGCAGCCATGTGGCAGGATGTTATGGATTTCTAATTAGAGCAATTCATCTGTCAGCAACGCTAAGCTTTCACTGGCTGCCCAAGCAGACCCTCGACACTCCTGCACTGACCACACGCTCCGCAGCTGCTGTTACACCTATCACAGCCTGTGACTAATACACTCAATCAGTGTGCAAATTACATAACGCCTTTCAGGGGGGTCGACTTTCTGCTGTCATTTTGGGGTGCAGTCTGTTGATGTTCATCTCGTACAACCAAAGTTGTCTTTGTAGCACGGTTAGCCAAACATCAACTTTAAGACTTTAAAGGGCGAATTAGATAAACACTTGTGCCACTTTCATGCAAAAGTGTCTTTTTTACTTGCCACTCACAGTCCAGTTTAAACATCTAACTGCACTGAAATTAAAGAGAAAGTTCAACCAAAAATTAAAAAAATTGTGTTTTTCAATGTTTTTCAATGTTGAACACAAAAGAAGATATTCTAAAGAATGTTTGTAACCAAACAGTTTATGGTAGTCATTAATTTCTATAGTATAGAAAAATACTATGAAAGTCAAAAGCAACTGTTTGGTTACCAACATTCTTCAAAATATCTTCATTTATGTTCACCTGAAGAAAGAAAGTTTTGGAACAACATGAGGGTGAGTAAATGATGACAAAATGTTTATTTTTGGGTGAACTATCCCTTTAAACGTATGACTATTATGAAAGACCCCTTTTTTACCGTCAGGTGAAAATATGCACTTTGTCTAACTTGTAATGTAACTTTAGTGGTTATTGAAGCCTTTTAACTTATATACACTACCCTTAAAATGCTTGGGGTCAGTAATATTTTTTTAATTAATATTACAAAAAAATCAAGAAAATAATACATTCATTAAGCAAGGAGGCATTAAATTGGTCAAAAGTGACAGTAAAAACATTTATAATGATTATAAAGATTTCTATGCAAATAAATACTGTTCTTTTGATCATGTGACACTGAAGACTGGAGTAACGGCTGCTGAAATTCTAGAAGAATAAACTGCATTTAAAATATATTAAAATCTAAAATAGTTATTTTGAATTGTATTAATATTTCACATTATTACTGTTTTTACTGTTTTTATTTTTAATTAAATAAATGTAGCCTTAGTGTGCATTAGACACTTCCTTTTGATTTGACTTCCTTTTGGGGGGTTCAGGTTCTAATCAGATGGGCGAGACCCCACCAAACGCCCGCTTAAGTCATTGCCTTCACTGTGATCATTACATAGGCACATGTACACTTAGTTATAATGCACTGGTGTGTCTGCGTGTAAAGCTTTGTGTTTCTCATGTTCTAGCTCACTTCGCTTGAGTTAAACAGGCTCTGACAGGTATTGTTCCTCACACACACATTGTTTTTACATTTATCCAATGCTTGAATGGCATTTTAATCAAACGCCGTGTTGTTGGAACTCAAAGCAGTGAATGTGTTTGCTGTAATCATTCACTTATCGATCAATGTCACGTACTGATTTCATTACGCCTCCCTCTCTCTCTTTCTGGAGCTGACCCAGGAGCTTCCATTACTAAACACTCTCTTATACTGCCAAACAGCATGCCAAGCTATTGTATTACACTCAGGATACTGGATCATTCTGATCTATAAAAGCAGACATTCATATCAAACACATAAACAACTGATCTGGGATGTGTGTGATTGTGTACAAAGATATATATTTATGCTTGCATGGGCATATGGCTTTCTCTGAGTATTTGGGGTTTATGTAGGATAAATAAATAAATAAAAATAAGTCACACTTTATTTACAATTCCAGTTCTCGCTATTAACAAACCATTAACTATGACTTTTGCCTCAGTAAACTCCTAATTGGCTGCTTATTAATAGTTAGTAAGGTAGTTGTTAAATCTGGGCATTGGGCAGGATTAGGGATGTAGAATATGATCATGCAGAATATCTGCTTTCTAAGTACTAATAAACAGCCAATATTTTAATAATAGGCATGCTAATAAGCAACTAGGGTTAGGGTTAAATTGGTCCCAATACTAAAGTGTTACCAAAGAATAAAATAGAAAAAAATGTAAATGAATAAAAAATAAAATATAAATAAAATAAATAAATACATAAACAGTATTTCTGTCCAGTTAAAAAAAAAAAAAATCTGTTTATATATAAAAATCAAAGCTAAAATACGTAAAATATTTAAAGTTATAAAACTAACATATAGAATAAATATATCATATTAAATAAGTAAATCTTTTTTCTTTTTTGGACTACACTACAGACCAGACAATGTCTTTTGTGCAATTTTTTTTGCAGTGCATGGGAACACAGTTTTCAGAAGTTAGCTAAATCTGACAAAACCTCCCCTTTGAGACATCTGGGAACTTCCGTCAAGGAAAAAATGATTCATACATAAAAATAATATATATTTTTCTTTCTAAATATGCAAAAGGAGAAAAGTTAAGATTTGGTTTAATCTGTGGTCTAAATAAACAATACAGATTGTTCAGCAAAGACAAACCACCAACACTACAAGTTTTCTGATTAAACTTGATTGATTTGAAATCAATGCCTTTTCCATCATTTTCCACACTTGTCTCTTAACCTGAGGGTAGCTGACCTAAACCTGTCTATTACAGAACAGATTCTAATCTAAGAGACCCAGTTTAACTCAAATTTGAGTTTTGTGTAGTTACTGCATCTTTTTTTCGAAGGACTGTACACTTCATCCCCATTTAAATAACAAACTTAACGTCTGCCTATGTGCAAAAACAATCTGCTGAAGTCAGAGTTTGGAGAATCTCAGGAACTCTCCATTCAGAAATAGAGGGATGCAACATGTAATGGAAAAGAGCGGAATGTCCACATGTAAAAAACTCTGCCTCTTTTTCCAGCTCTTTCTTCTCAGTCATCTTCTCTGATGCATTCCAGCCCGGAGCAGAGCAGAGCAGGGCGCAGCGCGAGGAGAAGGAGAGAGGGAGGCCGTGCGAGGCCAGGAACACAGAGCAGCGGCCTGAGGGATGTTTAGATAGGTGCAGGCTGCCACTAGGAAGTCCGGGCTCCAATATAAACATGCAGCCACACAGCCCAGCGCTCACGACTGTGGGAGAAACCTGCCCCCAGCCGCCTGAAAGAGAGAGAGATAGAGGGAGGATGGGTACACGGCCACTTTCAAATCCTTGTGGAGTATATACACAGCTGACTAGCCGCTCTGTAGCAATTTCCTCTCTCTCTCTCTCTCTCACCCCAGGCTGGGCTCTAGAGGCCAAAAGTAATAAGCGTATCTACACCCCCTGACAACAGTCTTGTCGCCTATCCAAGTTGTAGGAACAACAAATAATAACTTGACTTCTAGTTGATCATTTGGAATCAGAAGTGGCTTATATGAAAGGCAAAGACCTCTAGATTACGCTTATTTTACCAAAATAAAATCTTATCATGCCTTGATTTTTTATTATTTAATTAGGACAGAAAGGTCAGACTTTGCTTAGACAAAAGTCTTGTCACTTAACAGAAATAATGTACAGTACAGAACAAAGTCATGGTGCAGGGGAAAAATAATTAATATTGTGTATGACTCCCATGAGCTTGGAGGACTGCATCCATACGTCTCGGCAATGACTCAAATAACTTAAGTCATCTGGAATGGCAAAGAAAGCATTCTTGAAACCAAAGAATCTTGATGAACATCTTCAATGCCTCCTCCTTCATCTTACCCCAGACATGCTCAATAACGTTCATGTCTGGTGACTGGGAATCCTGGACTGCCAATCCTGGAGCACCTTGACCTTCTTTGCTTTCAGGAACTTTGATGTGGAGGCTGAAGTATGAGAAGGAGCGCCATCCTGCTGAAGAATTTGCCCTCTCCTGTGGTTTGGAATGTAATGGGCAGCAAGAATGTCTTGATACCTCAGGCTGTTGATGTTGCCATCCACTGTGCAGATCTCTCGCACGCCCCCATACTGAATGTAACCCCAAACCATGATTTTTCCTCCACCGAACTTGACTGTTTTCTGTGTGAATCTTGGGTCCATGCGGGTTCCAATAGGTCTTCTGCAGTATTTGCGACGATTGGGATGCAGTTCAATAGATGATTCATCGGAAAAATCAACCTTCTGCCACTTTTCCACAGTCCATCCTTCCTGCAAGCTGTGGGCCTTGGCAAATGCAACACGATTTTTTAGTTGTCTTCTGTTTAATGCTGGTTTCTGAGCACTAATTCGGCCATTGAGACCACTGCGTGAGAGAATTCGACAAACTGTTCTTGTAGATACAGGGGTTTCTGGTGACCAGTTGTTATGTGGCTCTGTTGCAGTTGAAAAAGGGCTGGCCCTGGACTGTCGAACCAACAAACGGTCCTCTCGAACAGTTTTCTTACGGGGTCTGCCTGACCTGGGCCTGTCATGAACTTCACCAGTTTCTTCAAATCTTTTTCTTATCCTCTCCACTTGACGTTTAGATACATTAAAGACATCTGCCACCTCAGCAGGAGACTTGGTCTTCAGGCTCTTGATGATCAGCACTTTGGTCTGTGGTTGAATCTTTGGGATGCTGTCAGAGGTCAGGATGCATTTCAAATGAAGGTTGGGTGTGCTGGGGTTCTTCTTCTACACACCTGGGAATGTGTTAATTACAGTATTTGTCACAGGTGACGCTCTAATCTGTGATTGGTTGAATCCTTTAAAGATGTGACAAGACTTTTGTCTAAGCAAAGTCTGACCTTTCTGTCCTAATTAAATAATTAAAAATCAAGGCATGATAAGATTTTATTTTGGAAAAATAAGCGTAATCTAGAGGCCTTTGCCTTTCATATAAGCCACTTCTGATTCCAAATGATCAACTAAAAGTCAAGTTATTATTTGTTGTTCCTACAACTTGGATAGGCGACAAGACTTTTGTCAGGGGGTGTAGATGTGATCTCACTAACAAACAAACACGCTTATGCACACACACTCTCACTCGCTCCCACACGCACACTCACCCACACGGGTCACAGTTAATCTCTTCAGACTTGTCATTTCGATGAGAGATAGGAAGGGGAACGCGGCTGTAATTCCAGTTAATTTACACAATCATTAGACAAGTGCATCAGCAGGGCGGCAACACACCATGATGCTTTAAATGGGAAAGGAACTGCCCAGTGTACAAATGGGAAATAACTCAACAACAGAATTATTTAGAAAAATCACAGTCTTATTCTGAAGAAAAATGGGTAACACTTTATTTTAGGGTCTCTTAACTAGTTGCTTATTGGCATGCATATTACTAGAATATTAGCCATTTATTAGTACTAATTAAGCACATATTAATGCCTTATTCTACATGCCCTTAGTCTACATCCCTAATCCTACCCAATACCTAAACTTAACAACTACCTACCTAACTATTAATAATCAGCAAATTAGGAATTTATTGAGGAAAAATTCGTACTTAATAGCGAATATGGGTTCCCTATTCTAAAGTGTTACCAAAAAATGCTTAAACCAACAGGAATTGTGATGCTGGTCCAGCAAGCAAAATGGAAAAGTCTTTTTTTTTTTTTTTAAAGACATTTAGACAAACATATTAATTTTCATTTTCATTAAATTTTTGGCTTTTTTCAGTGATTTTTGCATTGCACAGGAATAAAATTTTCCCCGAAGGGGGGACAATTGTTAGAATGAAGGAATGAATAATTTTTTTTTTTTTCTACTTATGGTGCTCTACCAAGGCAAAAACGCAAAAACTACACCAACAAAGTTTTTTTTTCATTGAACTTTTGAACTTGACTGATTTGAAATTATTTTCCATTCTCATTTCTTCTGAATCCAACCGTAGCTGTCTGTTTGGGTCAGATCATAGTCTAAGAGACAATTTCACTTAAAATTCACATCTGAGTTATGTGTAGATATGAATGTGCATCAGTCGATGAGGAATAGCATGTGAAACATAACATACAATGACCCCAAAAAGTATATGGACACTTAAGCCACACTTAAAATGTATGAATGTCACTGCATTAAATAAATATCAAGCCAAGTCATTTATTCTGAGACAGACAGCACAGGTGCACTTTTGAAGCAAAACATTTCACAAAAAGGCTTTAAAGGATAAGACAAAAGATATACTGTTCAAATGAAGACAAAGTGTTTGCATACTTTCTGGTTGTCAAACTAACAGGAACATTTCCATAGTTAATGTCTCTGCTAGGACACCTGTGTGAACCTGAGGGCCAAGCTGGTTAAAAGCAAAATGGAATTATTTATTTAAATTCCACTTTTTTATTAATACAGTGACATTCATACATTTTAAGCGTGGCTTAAAATTTAATTTCACCTAAAAATGAAAATGGCCATCATTTTACTCACCCAAGGTGAAAAGAATGTTTTTGTTGATACAATCAAAGTCAATGGGGTCCAAAACAACATTGGACCCACTGACTTTTGTTGAGTGGCCAAAAAAACAAACAAACTGATAATTTATTCAAAATATCTTCTTTTTTGTTCTGCAGAAGAAAGCAATACAGGTTTCGGAATGATGTGAGTAATTATAATTTTTGGGTGAAGTCTTCCTTTAAGTGTCCAAATATATTTTGGGATCAATGTATAATGGCAACCACTGTTTCTAGGACTAGGTCTGCAATTACTAAGCGAAGAGGCTTATGTTTCTGAAGGTACAGTATGGCAGCTTATCGTGCAGTTGTATCATGGAGAGTAAAGACGTGATGCATATCTCTGGCTGTGATGGGCTCTGTAGAAGAGGCCTGCAGACACTCAGGCAATTTGTCTCCAAGACAAGTGTGTGCAGACACCTCTAATTCGGGTAAAGATGGAAAAAGACCAGCCTATGCATGTTTAGTCTGCTCAGCGGTGATAATTCCCATGAGCAGCGAGTGTATAAAGAGCAGGACTGTCACCACGCATCTCTCACGCCACTTAGAAAGAGACAGAAAGATTTTTTTTGTTGCACTTTCCTGCAACTCTTTGGTGAAAAGCAGTATCTAGAATATAAACGGTGTCGTCTCATTCCCCATCTCTTCCCTAAAAATCATCCTTCGTTTTAAAACTTTAACTTAATTTTTAAGTTATTTTATTATCATTTATTTTATTTTTAAGTTAATTTTATTTTATAGAAAAAAATGTACTTTTCAGAATTGAAAAAAGAAAAACATATAAAAAGAAAAAGAATGATTATAAAATATATTAATTAAAAATGATATAAAACATTTGTATAATGTTATTCTATTCTATTCTATTCTATTCTATTCTATTCTATTCTATTCTATTCTATTCTTATCCTATACAAGAAAGTCAATTTGGGTTAAAAAATAGGAAGAGAAAAATGTTTATATATATATATATATATATATATATATATATATACACACACACACACACACACACACACACACATATATATATATATATATATATATATATATATATATATATATAAAATCAAGAAAATATTTATGTGATATTATATAATATTTCAAAAGGAAAATATATTTACATATATATAATAAAATATAAATGTAATAATAAGTGCAACAAATATATAATATAAAATATAAATAAAATAAAATAGTTTAAAATTTGAAATATAGAGGTACATGAATGAGTAAAACAAAGAATCGGAAAGTGTCCTTACTACTTAGTAAAGAAAAAAGCCAGTGTTTTGACCAGAACAGTCGCCGTATTCATACCCTGTTCACCCTGAGGCTTTCAGAGGCCTGAGTTCCTGAGGCGCTGGTCAGGTCCATAATGCAGCCCTGGTTCTGTCATATAAAGGAACTACAAGACCAAAAATAAAATAACAAAGAATACAAATGAGAGCAAGAAGGACTCATTATTAGACACTGGCATTCTGCTGCCCAACAAACAATGCAATTCAGCCTAGATGACACACTGGCCATATGGAGAAGGAATGGACCCACCCGAGCACACGGACACACAAACAGGCCTTGACACATCTCTGCCAGTAAACACACGCACATCCAGCTCTTCTTGGAACAGCACCACGATACAGCTGCGAGGCTCGTGAGCAGCACCAACACCAACAGCGGGACACACGCAAACTCACACCCTGTGATAAACAAAAGATTGCAGTGTTACTGGCATCCTTGACATTATCGTTTCACACGAAGTGTGACGATAACACAAAAGCGAACACCCCACATACTAATAAAACACTCATTTTTGTTACTCCCATACACATAAATGTCAGTTTGAAAACGGGGACATGGGCTGAATATGACAGTCAGCACATCTACGACGTCTCTGCTTGGTGTGGCGATCGGTTATTTCCCCTGAAAAACTCACCATCGAGATTGGGTTCCGAGACACACCAACAGGTTCTTCTTTTGACACACTTTCTCTATGCTGTAGTTTTGCAAAAATGGCCTGTGGTTTCATTGTGTGTGAATGTGGGAGCAGCTCAGTTCCCGAGCTTGAGCTCCGATCAGCTGATCGCCTTATCAGCACAAAGACAGTCACACCTTTTAAAAAATTCATATTTCACATTCATTTATGATGTGGTTTTGGGGGACTGTCAGCCTTTGCTGACACATGTGCTGATTAATAACGCCGCACTAACAGCAGGCTGCTTCCAGGAACATTTTTTGGAGATTCCAAATAAAGGTTAGAGATTGTAGTCTGTAAGAATGGACTTTGCAGATGTGACGGGTGGAATGCTTAACTGCAGCCACACTGTGTGCCCTATCTCTTTTTCTATCCATTCAGTTTGTATATTTATAAACACAATGAATATGTTAGGCTTTTACAACTGTATAGACTAATAGCTATGACAGTGAAAATACTGCAAACTGTGAAATAATCAACATAATCTATTTACTATTTTACGCTTTGGTGAAAATGGTGGCTGAATTTGAATAATCTCATTCATACGTTTTCATACAATCCTCTGACACCCCAGTGATGGTTATGTTTAGGTTTGGGCTTCATGTTTATTTTTTTCCTAAATATCATATGTTGGTAACACTTTACTTAAAGCCTTTACGTATGATGCATTATAAAGGGTTATTGAAGGCTATAATGTATTATAATTATTTATAATGTGCATTGTAATACATTATATCTTGTCATCGTTGCAATACGTTATATCTTGTCATAAAATATATCCGAATTTAAAATACATAGTGTAACAATGAATTGATAAGTATTATAATGTATTAGCTGTGGTTACAATTACTCATGAGATTGTACAATGCATTAAGGCATAATTAATGCATTAAAACTACTTTTATAATGCATTATACATAAAGGCTTTAAGTAAAGAGTTATGTTTTAAATGGTTCATATTCATACAAAATCACAACCTTGTAAAGTAGTTATGTATTGAAGTGAGACTGGGTTGCAAGAAATGTTCCAGTTGTCCCAGGCTGCATGCAAAATCAAACATTCAACATGATCAGTGTAATCTAATTCATTAACCAATGGCTCTTATGAACATTTTTTTTAATCAGAAAAATATAGCATGATCACTGTAGCCAGTTTCCCAAAATGAAAAAAAAAATAGAAGCCAGTTCTTAGATCGAATAGTTAAAAAAGCTGTGTTTAAATCAGTCTGAAACTCTGTAACATTTGTAGCACTAACAGAAAGAGAATTTCTGACATATGCAAGCAAAATATGCATTAGCAGAAGTATAACACAATGAAACGGAATCAAATTCAGAATAGAGAACTTGTGAATTGCAAACGATTTGGAAAATCAGTTGTTTTATTGCAAGTGTAAAGAGCAGCATTTGGGTCACACAACGACCACAAAACCGATGTTCATATCTTCATCTCTCTGAGTTACTGGAAGACATGCATGTGAACAGTATACAGTGACTCCTGCATTGTGTGGTGTGACAGAGATTAACACTGTACAGGTTTACTGTAAATGCAGTTTGAGTCCTGAGTCCTTGAGTCCTTTTACTGTGTGAACAGGCAGTCTCTGGAATTACATTCCAGGACCAACAACCATTCTTCATGTTAAACAAAAGAACATTTTGCAAAATCACCTAGATGATAACATGTTTTATTTGAGATAATCCAATAAGCACAACCAGCATTACCAGACAGATCATACTAGCTGACCAGCTTTCACCAGTTACATTTTGAACATCTTCATGTTGGTTCACCAGCATAAACCAGCCTTGACCTGTCTAAGCTGTCTTTTAAACAGGCTTTAATGACAGAGTATCTGGAGGTTTTTCAATGTCGAGTTGCTCCATGTTGGGAGGCATCCGTCTGCATTCATCGCCCTCTCTGGAGTTTGTGGACAAAGACCCAAAGAATCCTCCTGCATTGTATCACTGTTGCTGTCAGAAGACAAGAATCGTCCTTATACATACACGTCTGCCACATCGTACAACAAATGACCAACTAGTCAAGAACACTTAACGTTTAAAAAATGTGTATTCACGCAACACTTACAGACATGCATACACACTAAACGCTTTCACACAAAAGTCACTCACATAAAAACACACCTTGCATAAATCCATGTAAATGCAATAAATGTGTTCCCCTGCACTATAAACACATCGCTCGGCCTGGAGAGGCTTCAGACGGAGCAGTCGCGTAGTGACATACGAGCGTGTCCTGTGACACAGAGAGACTCCATCCTCCATCAACACACATTAACATGCTGCCTACGCACGCTTCTGCACTGAGTACGCCATGCTGAAACTAGCCAGGTCCTGCTGGTTTACAATCCGTCAAAGTCTGCAGACTGGTCCTGTGTCTCATGATCTACTGCTTTATAAGAATACACAGCACACACACACACACACACACACACACACACACACACACACACAGAGACAAACTTTAGGTGTGTGAAGGTGAAGGGCTGAGGCCTGGAACAATCTGGAAGGGTTTGAACTTAATTGTGTCAATTCATTCTCATGACCTCAAAGCAAATGAAGCAAACATGCCAATGAATGGCTTGGTGTGTGAAGTTTTATGTCCTGTGTTGATGTATTTCCAATTAGAAGCTTGGCAGGGACGTGTCGTAGGGATTGCAGTATTAGAGGGATATACTTCTTCAAGACATCATTTCAGTGTAGTGTTGGTGTTGATAATGTTTGGTTTCATTAATGGTTCACAAAGATCTACATTCTACCACTGAAACGAACAGAATACATCAACGTAAAACATCAATGCAATGTACGGCATAACCAGTGTAGTCTTATTTCTGAACAAATGACCCTTATGAGCTGGTTCTTTTTAGTGAATCAGAAACATACAGTGCTGGGACCGATGTAAAACAATTCAATTCATATACAAATGATTCATGTCTATCTTCAGTAATCAGTGGTATTATATAAAAATAAATACTTTAATAGATGAATATTTTTAGTAATAATAATAATATTTGATTTATTTAGTGTTCCTGTGGCTCAGTGGTAGAGCACTGCGTTAGCAGCACAAAAGGTCATGGGTTCAATTTCCAGGGAACACACATACTAATAAAAAATGTGTAGCACTGTAAGTCGCTTTGGATAAATGCGTAAATGTAAATTTAATATTTAATTAAAATATTTAAGATTATTTAGTTTTACTAAAAATATTTAGGACTATTTATGCTGCTTTTTTTATTTGTTGTGTTTCACTTAAATTGCATAACTTAAAAAAAAAAAAAAAAAAAAAAAAAATGCTTATTCAAAAGTACTAAAATTATCAAAATTATCATAGTAGAAACCTTTAATTGGACATATCACCCAAACATACATTTTTTTTCATAATTTACTCATCCTGATGTCATTCCAAATCTGTATGACTTCCTTCTGTAGAAACAGAAGATATTGGTGATCATTGAATAAAAGAAAGAAACACTGAAACATTTATCAAAATATCTTTTTTTTGTGTTCCACAGAAGAAAGAAAGTCATTCAGGTTTGGAATGGCATGAGGTGAGTAAAGAGAGAATAGGGTGAGATGATGACAGAATTTATTTTTTAAATGAGCTATCCCATTTTATTTACAATTCCCATTTATACTTGATTGTAAAACTGCAACAAGCTGTAAAATTGAATAGTCAGCATTTAAGGAGTACACCAGCAAACAAAATGCCTCAAAAGATAACACATCCATGGGCAAAAAGCCACCTTGCCCATTGGAGATGTTCTGCAGTCTGGGGTTTACTTTGGAACCTCACTTTATCCTAACTTCACATTCACAGTCCTCACCCAAAGCCATAGAGGTTTTAAACAGAGTGGCATCTCGAAGGCAAGTCCACAATAATACCAGACACGGTGAGGAGGAGGTAGAATGGGACAGAAAAAAGGGAGTGGAAGTTCAGAAGAATGAGGAGGCTCTTCACTGGATATTCAGGGTGGAAAATCCCTTTCTGTTCTCCGACTTGGGCTGAAGAGTGCCGTGGGACGTTCTGTCCTGCTGGAAGGGTGAGAGACAGAGAAAGAGAGGTTGCAGCCACGTCTGAAACTCACACCCTCTCTGCGGACATATCATTACGAGTGTTTGGGCAGTCTGAGAGCGTGTGTCCACGCATGTGGAGCTCAGCAAGCGTCTGAAAGCCATCGCTTACTGCGAAGAAGTGCAGAGGGGGGCGGCGGTGGGCTGCAGGTGGCTTATTCCTGAGCACTGCCAAGAAAACAGAATACCCCGGGGTGGGAGAAAATAATGAGAGAGGGAGGACGGGATGGAGGTTGATTTAGGCAGTGTTGTTTTTTCAGTATTGATTTGGAAAGGGCTCTGGGTTACATCGCAGCACGCTTTGCCTTCTACTTGAACCGGGGTGTGACTCGTAGTGAAGCCCAAATGACTTAATTCATTCTTCTAATCCTCCACACGATGCACTTTCAGACCTCAGAGGCGCAGGGCTGTGCCCGTTCCCTGAGCTAGAGAAGAATCGAGCCAAGATCCATCGTTTTTGATAACAACACATGCCCTTCCTCTCGATCGCGCAAACATGTTCCCAAGTTCACCCTCCCACCTTAGACCACAGTCTGTGAGCTGTTCAAAGAAGAATTCTCGCTGACACAGTCTGCAGGGCCACATTTGTCAAACCCTGACACGTCCAAATGCCGCTATTTGCGTTTGTGTGAGTCGGCCGATAAGCAACAGAGAGAAAATATTTGTAAATACTTCCCCCGGGGGATTTCGATTGGACAAATGAAAGATAACCCAATAAAACGAGCTGCAAAAATGATTTTCTTACTCTGTATTTTTGTCTTGTTTTCCATTACGTATGGAATGTTGTTTCCACAACAGGACAAAAAAACTAATTGCAACCGTTTGAGGAAAAAGTCAGAATTGTGAGATATAAATGCAGAACTGCAAAATGTAAACAAAATTCTGAGAGGAAAAGTCTGAACTGTAAGACTCAATTACCTTTTTTATTCTGTGGTGGAAACAAAACAAAACAAAAACACAATTGTGAGATTTTTGCCTCAAAATTGCAAGTTTATGTCTCACAATTCTGACTTCAGCTTAGAATTTTGAGATATAAACTTGCAGTTGTGAGGAACTGTGAATTATTAATCTAAATTGTATTATTTTTTTCTATGGTGGAAACGGCTGTTTATTCACACCACACCAACAAAAGTTCACCACATGATGTACAAAGACATGTAAAATGCATCATCAGGTGGACTTTGGGCTTATGTGAAAACTACAGATCGTACTTCCACATTTTTGTATGACCGCTCAGATAGTATAATCAAGCCCAATGTATTATAGGTGTTGCTGCAGCCTTTTTCCCTAAGCATTTAGCAATTTTTAAGGAAAAATCACAATTCTACTGCATAGAAACTTCATTAAAACCCCATCTTGCCAGTGGTGAATTACCCCTTTAAAACATTGTCACCTAATTTTGATACATTTTTCACAAAACAAGACTTAACATCTTAAGTAATTTAGTTCTCAAGTAAATATATTTGTATATTTGTAATGGAAAACAAGACAAAAATACTAAGTAAGAATATCATTTTTTGCAGTGTGTGACAGAGGTACGTCCGAGCCGTTAAACCCCAAAATCCCGTAGTCCAACCGTCCAAACAGGCGGTTTCTTTAGCGATCCGGATCGAACTCACACTGTTTTGCTGCACCTAATAGCCGAGGCCTTTTGGAAGACCCCGTCCAATTACCATTCAGACGACCTCAGCTCAGCAAGGTGGCCATCAGCCTACACCTGAACTCAAACGACACGCGCAGATGCACAGGGAGGCTTTAAACTTGGCCCTGCATAGTAGGAAGGAATCTAGAGGAGCACAAAGAGGAGGAAAAGCAGAGGAGGGGAGGGGTGGGGTAATCTTTCCTATGGGTGCAGTGCAATCCAGCCTGTATGACAGCCGAAAATGTGGAACGCATTACGGAAGTGACAGAGTCGGGACACAGATACAAACAAACACATAAATCCCCACAGACTGACACACAGACGCTCCGCCAGACAAACAGGCACCCCTGTGCCCTAACTCCAATATTTCTCTCTCTCTTCACTCTGTTCTGAAACCTAGTGAGATGCCTACACAGCGTTGTAGATGTGTAGCGGATGTTTCAAAAGCCATGGTACTTCATTATACTATATTATGGTCAAATATGTAGCATTGCATGTAGAGGCAAAGACCATTCCATAATGCATTATGTTTTAAAATAAAATCAGCAGAGATGCTTTAAATTGATCAAAAGTTACAATAAAAATTACCACAGAAAAATTACTACAGAAAAATTGTACTTCAAATAAATGCTATTTTTTTAACTTCCTTAAAGAATCTTGAAAAATAAATGCATCATTTTCGCATCAATGCATCAAATGCAAAAATATTAAGCAGCAAAACAGAAAATGTTTCTTGAGCACAAAATCCGCATATTAGAATGATTTCTGAAGATCATATGACACTAAAGACTGGAGTAACGACTGCTGAACATTCTGATTTGCCATCATAGGAATAAAAAATAAAAAAAAAAACTATTTACAGTAATTTTGTTTAAATAAATTGAGCCTTGGTGAGCACAAGATAGTTTCATTAAAAATCCCACCGACCCCAAAAGTTATACTATCTTTATATTTGTAATATACAATGTAATCATATATAACATTGCATTTATAATTTAAAATCTTTAAATAATTATAAATAAAATAAGCTTAGAAAAGAAATGTATTGGATTAATTTAATTCAAAGGGTTCAACATTTTTCTTAAACCCAAAATTCATTGGGTCCTGCACATGTAAAATGTTGAAAATCAGTCACTTAAGTGTACATTTCAGTTACGAAACTGACTTCCCTACATAGGCAGCTCACTTCTCACATCCCTGCCTAACACTCTCTTCTTTACTCATTTATATATCTGCATTTTTCCCAGTTGCTCTTATGATCACGGCTGGGTTTATCAGTCTGTGAGATCTTCTCTCTGTTGTTCTCTCTTGTCTCTGTGGTGAGATCTTTCGTTCTCTCTCACCCTCTTGGTGGGGGCCTCTGGCCTTGCTCTTAGAGCTGGGTATCGAGTTCGATACTTTTTAGGCACCGACCGAATTGCCTCGATACCACCGAGTATCGAAAAACGTCTTGTCGTTCGGTACCAAATTTCGATACCTAAGGGGTTAATCTCATCAACGTCAGTGAGGCAATAAGCCTGCAGCACTAGGTGTGTTTGACTAGAAGCGACGCGGCGCTCATTGATCAGTGTTTGCGCACGGAGCAGTCTGCTCTCTATATCGCGCGGTTGTGTTTATTACACACAGACTGAAGCGCGCGTGACGCTCGCGGTGATTTCAGCGTCTGCCGTCTCACTAAATGAGGACATAAACACATGAACAACATCTCCAGAACTGCTCTGAGAGTCACTCCATGAGCATTTTACCATTTTATTTGAGTAAAACTAGCGTCATATCATACACACACAGAACTGTGAAGGTATTCACGGCAACCCGTCAAAATAAAAGTTCGGTTTAACTTGAAGACACTGCAGCAGAAATATATTACTATTGTGTGTACATACTACTACTACTAGGCTACTATTAAAATTATTAAAACTTTATTTTTTAAAGTAATGATCACACAATATTTCTTCCATGTTTTAATTTTAATAGTAAAGCCCCTTTGTTTGCCAAAATAAATAAACTTTTAATTAATTTTCAGTAATTTAAAGATAAATTGTTTTATGCCTTCATTTGAAAACCAGATACAGAACACAGAATTTCTTAGCCTTATGAAATGTTTTATTTTTCCTATTTTAAGAATAAATTTGAATAAACTAAGTTGTTTTTATGCATTCAAATAATTAGACATACTACACCAGAATTTAATAACAATAAAACACATGGTGAAAGAAAATAAAACACCCATTTATGAAAGTGGATAAAGGTTTTCAATTTCTTGAAGTCTTTAACAACCTAGAATAAATGAATAGAAATGATGATTGTGTCTGAGCTGTGCGTTTTAAAACGAACACGCACGAGTGTAAACGTAGCTGAAAACTTTATTAAAATTATTTGCACTGATTTATTGTTAGATATATTTGTGCAGTGGCTCAGGAGATGAGGCTTTGAGTCTGTATAAATGTCAACAAGCTGAAAAAATAGATTTTGAGATAATGTAATCTTGTTAAAATTGATTTCATAAAATTGGTATCGAAAAAAGTATCGTTCAGGAACCGGTATCGAACTCAAGGTATCGGTATCGGTATCGATATCGAAAATTTTTGAACGATACCCAGCCCTACTTGCTCTTGGTCAGGGGCCCAAAGAGACACAGAGAAAGTATTTGCCCCATCACCAGTCCCCTGCCCCTCTCCTCCTCTCGCTGTGCCTTGGCTGTGCTATAAAGGTTAGCGAGGGCTTGGTGTGGGTGTTGTGTCTTATGGTGAATTATGGGTACTGCAGCCAGGGGACCCCAGAAAGAGCGAGATGGGTGTGCAGCTGGAAGCAGCATGAAAGGAAAGGAGAGAGTGAAGGGAGGAGAGAGAGAGGGCAATTCGAAGGTTCATAATGCCAAGTACTGATGTGTTTGTTTTCCATCACTGCTGTTCTGGGCAATGAGGAGGGGAAAGAAATAACACGAAAAACAAATAACGGATGTGATTTATGACATACTGTACGTTCATGAGCAAAAGAAAGGCAATAACTTTACTATGAAAATGGGTTGAATTATCACATAACAACCCACTGGGAGGATTGCTATTTTGATTGACTATTTATCATGAAGGATAATGCAGACTTCTGGGCTGTTATTCAATATACTGCACTTTTTATTATTCACATTTGTTTTTAAAATAAAAAAAAAAAAAAAAAAATTAATGACTAGTGGGCATATGTAACACTGTTTGAGGAAGTGAGCATATGAGTGAGAATAGAAAAAAGTTTTATTTAACTTTATTTTTTTTTTAAAATCAGTTTAGATAGATAAAGATAGATAATAAAAAAAAATATATCTTTACCTCTACACTCTTAATTGATACACTGGGTAATTCATTAAGTATTATATATAATGTTAATGTAGAAATTGTATAATATATAGATATAATAAAAATAAGTAAATGATCAAAAAAGGATTAGGACAAAATAAGAACATGCAAAAATATTAATACAGACAAATGAAAGTCCATGGTAGCAGACAGATTTAATGTGGTCAGGATCAGACTTGCACAGAACACCTGTTTTACGTTTTACCCTTTATAAAACTTTACCATGTCTATTAATATTCAGATGTTATAAATGTCGAAGTACACACATTTAAATTTTCCCTATTACTAGTACTCGTACAAAACACCTATAAGAAGATCAATAAATCAAAAAAACCTTTGTTCTTATTAATTTTTTGTACCAACTTGCATCTTCAAAATAATAAGATTTGTCTCTTCACACTATATTTTCAATAAGCACTTGTACTGTGGTTGTCCTATGAAAATGCAAAATGTCTTAATAAGGTAAAAATACTAGTCGTCTGTGCATAAGCATCACATGGTATATTCACTGTCACAGTCATTAAATTGTTGCATTTGACGCAGCAGAGTGTCAGGCATTTTCGCTGTGCTGTGTGAATCTGAAAAAGCAGCAGAGCACTAGTGGGAGCGACAGAGGAGGGAAGAGATGACCGGAGAGAGGGAAAGAGAAGTGAGATACGGACAGGGCCTCACCCAGACACATACAAACTCACCCTAGGCCTGACCCGCAGCTCATCTTATGAATGGAAGGAAACCGTTTCCTAAAAAAGAAGCTTTTGAAAGCATGAGTAACGCCAATAATACAATCACTCCTCCTTCCAGACCTACTACAAGAGGAAGGGACGAGGTAACAAATGAAAGAAAAGAGACAGAAGAAAAGAGAGAGAACAAGAGAGGTTTATTTTATTAGCCCTTAATAAATATCTGACAGATTTCCTCAGGAAATATTGCAGATCACATGTAAAATAGTTTAAGACTGATGTCAACTGCAGCAACATATGAAATCTATTACTGCGAAGCCGCAGCAGGCACAGAGTGAGAGAGAAAGAGCTGTGCTGAAAGTCATGGCGAAAAAAAAAAATCTCATGGCCTTTCCAAATTCTTCGAGAGGTAAAAAAGTCAGCCAAGACACAAAATCAGAGAAAAAAAAATGAGAAGGGAAAAAAGAACAGAAATGCACACACACATATACACACACACACAAATGCTGAGCTCCACATCCTGTTGGGGTTGAGGCCAATGCTGTGGAGAGTGCCCAGACTCTGCTGCCAGCTCCGGGGAAGGATAGAAGATGGAGAGCCGACTGGGACTAGGGGAGCGGGGGGTTAAAGTGCCCGGAGAACAATACCAGCTGCAGGGAGGCAGGGGGAGGAAGTGAACCCTCCTCCTCATCCTGAAGAACCAGAAACTTGACAAAGCAATCAGCCTCCTCATAGCCAGCTCATCCTGCTGGCATCCTCCTCACATCTGGGCCAGAGGGCAGTATGGCTGACTATTTATCTAACAGGCTAGTGTAGCTGGAGCAAAAAAAAAAAAAACTGGTCTACCAGCATGATCTTTTTGGTGAAACTGGTTGACCAAGTACTATACGTTCTGCTGGTTAACCTGGTAAAAAAAAAAAGGTGGCACCATCTCACCAGACTGCAACATAACATATCTATCTATCTATCTATTGTAAAATGTATAAAAACTTTCAGATAACCCCTGAAAATCATACCAGACATCAGGTATGAACAAAACGATCCATGATTGCTTGGCATGTGAGTCAGATGGCTACTTCTGTATGAGTGACCATTTCTTATTCAGAATAATATGCAGAACTTCAAAATAAGAACTTTTTGCCATCTACTTGAAGGTCTGGTTGAGTTATGCACAAAGATTCTTGAGTTTATTACACATTTCCTTTTCATCACAATCAGCATCACGAAAGCCAATAGGCTGTAATAATCCAAACGGTCTAGATTTAATCTAGTTAATGAACAGCATGGCTCTCGACTACAGCAAAGGTTCAGGCAGATTCAAGTGGTCAAAAGCACAAAAGTAACCCACACTGGCGCGCACACACACACACAAAGTCTTGGTTCCTTGTTTTGCATGGCAAGAGGAACTAACTCTGCCCTACTGGTGCCAGTATGTCTCAGTGTGGCAGCCATCTTTACACTCTGTCTCTGCTCGGAGCAAAACCACAGGCCAGTACCCACAAACCAACCAGCCCTGGACTAATAACCATTGAAGAACACACACACACTCAACATCGAACCACCACACATACCAAAGAGGGAGGTAGCGCCATGGAAAACGAGAAGTAGTGAGGTTTCTGCTTTTTCTGCAGTATTTCCTTCTTTTTATCATCACTTCATAAGAGGGCATGCAGAGTTCAGCTGGGGCACTGTAGGGTAGTGGGTGGGGAACTACAGATATTAGCCAGCCACACACACACCGCAGCAGAGGTGATGATTTCACTAAATGGTCTAAGTGTCAGCAGGTTAGCCTTGAAACTGATAAGTCTCTTGTGCTTGCACATGCCAAGTATGTGTTTGTTTGTGTGCGTGTCATAATCAACGGTGCAAGGGTACAGCATATGTGAGATCTGTATAGTTGCAATGCAGACGGGTGCAAAACATTTTGTGGGTCCCGATTAAAAGGGTACTGACCCAGCACAACAGACTGACAGGGAGAATGGTGCCAGAGCCCAAACAGGCCCTTATATGGAGTCCTTGGGTTGTTTTCTCTCCTCTTTCAATCCCTTGTGCTAGTAAGCATTGCACGTTTCGAGGGGAAAAGATGATCCTTCCAAGACCTCCTATTTACATATTTGCAGGACTATTTGCTGGCAAGCTTGTGGTCAGTATAGCCACTAGACAGGGTCATATGCATTCTTTATTCAAGTCTACCAAATTGCTTCACCTTCCGTGACCAAATTCTACCCTCAGTGGGAGACAACAATGGATGAGAAGATTCAGATCCTTTTGAAATTTAGTATGTCAAAACATTTAGGGATGTGCAAAACTACATATTTCATAGTAAGCCTGAATAACTAGACAACTAATACCTAAAAGCCCTGCAAAATTAGGCAGTTTGCACTCTTGAGTTCAAAAAAGACTACTCTGTCAGAAAAATATGTTCTTTAAGGGGTGCAAGAGCTTGTCACTGAGGAAGTACCCTGAAGGGTACAACTTTGTACCCTATCTATCCCTAAAAAGTGCATAAACGAGGTACTACTATGAACCTTTTAGGGGTACATAAGGTACAAAGATGTCCCTTTAAGGGTCTTTCCCCAGTGACAAGCTCTTGTACCCTGAAAGATAACATTTTTTTGTAGATGGAGTGGCATGGGATGGAACAGACTGAAGCAATCTAAAGCGCAGTTATTAAAAACTGGAAGCAATTTGGCCAAAGACGTACGTCTTGTGTATGGATGTAGGTACTACAAGGCTCCTACAGGGGGAGAACTTAAAGATGCAACCATTCTGAGAGGATATTTCTGTGCAGACTGTCTAAAACTGTCTAGGACAGGGGTGACCAAAAAGCCTTTATCCTGCAGAGCTTAGCTCCAACAGTCATTAAACACTCTTAAACCACTCTGCAAGATATTGGCCTTCCAGCAGCAGGATTGGACACCGCAGGTCTAAAAATATCAAAACTACTAAAAAGAAATATCTAAATCAACGTCACTATTTAATTGTCGATTGCTGGACGACTAATTGTCCATGCCCCTACAAGATTGTCGTTCATCGCCCTTCTCCAAACAAGCCCAAACACGATACACAGCCGTGTGGATTTTGTGGGTAGTGCTGTGAGTGTTTGAGGAATGATCTCTTCCTGACTTTAACCGAACTGCACTGTATGGGAAAGAGTTCTTCCACACCCCATTTATCTCTGGGCAAGGGCCTAAGGTAGAGCCCTGAGGAACCCCGGCGAGCCCTGCAGCCCATCCTCCCTTCATCTCCTCAAGTTCCATGAGCACAGCGCCATGTTGCTCTTGGCAGAACCCTGCAGGCTGTCCCTGCGTGCCTGAAAACCAGCACTCCCCCCACCGTCCCCTCGGCCAAGGCGCACATTTCTCACATTTTCTTGTGCTCTCAGCGAACAGCACACTGGGAGTGCGTTAGCCGGCTTCGCACTGACAAACCGAGGGTTGGGACGGATGTGTCCGTTTCCACTTGTATCCTTTCCCTCCACGGTGGTTTACAAACCTTTCGCTCTGACTGACATGCGGCTGCAACCGACAGGTGTGCCTTTCGATGTCTCAATCATGGAGTGATAAGAGAGCTGGAGCAGAGGGAGAGGAAATAGTAAATTTGTCTCAAAGCCAACTTGCTGCTCATGGTCTGGTAAAGATACTAAAGATACAAGTTTACACAAAATCGTACTGACGCACAACAGTAACATTCTTCTAACAGCAATATAAGTCACCACGTCAAAGTTTATGCGAAGTAAAAAAGAAAAAAGTGTGTTTGTATTACGTCTGTTTGTGTGTTCATTAAACGGGACTCAGGGCAACCAGAAATCAGACCCCCGTTTGTTTCCAACAAGAGAGGATGGACGTTTAACCCTGATCCCACACACCATGATCTTTGGCAGGAGCAGAAGATTTATATTTATTATTTAATCTCTCATTTTTCTCCTAAACCTTAATTTAAACTTTATTCCCTCTGTGAGTTTTGGGTTTGGGCATTTATACACAAATGAAGCTTCTCAGCAAAAAAAGGATGAGGAGACAGAGAAAATGAGGAGAGGAGAGAAGAAAAAAAAAAACAGAGAAAAAGCACGGTTTGTCTCCTGGGTGCCCTTCTTGCCATCCCATTTCCTATGCATCTGGTCTGTGTTTGTGCGCAAGAGAAGAGGGGGAGAGAGGGAGGTAGGGCCGTCTGGGGCCGATTAATAACCAGTGATTTATAGGAACTTTTATAGAATAATACAATAAAAATGTGTGTGTACGTGGTGTGTGTGTATGTGAGTTCACACGTGCATGTGCGAGCGTGTGTATGTTTGTGTGTGTGTGTGTGTGTGTGTGTGTGTGTGTGTGTGTGTGCACAAGCAAGAGGCAGCAAGCACACAATGGTTTTCTAATTCTGGGGAATCAAAAACAAATTATCAAGAAAAAAACAGACCCAGCTCAGGGTAAATTGGGCACAGATGGACAAAGAGAGGCAGGAAATCAAGAGAGGGAGAGAGAACACGAGACTGAGTGAGAGAAAGAGAAAGATGTGAATAAGAGGAGGACAGTGGGGTACCACAGAGCAGCGATGTGACGGAGAGGAAAAAGGGGAGGTGGGACAGGGTAAGGAGGAGGTGAGAGAGGGGACAAGGGCACAGTGGGGAGAAGAGGAGGAAGAGAGAAGGATTGTGGGAGGAGAGTGATCAGGGTTCCCATGCCCTGTGAAGAGGAAATGGGCTTCGGAGGGGCCAGACTGCATGTGTGAATGAAGAAGGGTGTAAGGGTGAATTGACAATGATATGTGCTTTATAAGTACTAATAAACAGCCAATTTCCTAGCAATATGCATTCTAATAAGCACCTAGTTAATAGAAATAATTAGTCATGTGTTACCAAAAAAGAAGCACACTTCAAGCCATGCTTAATTGCTGCTGCACAAAAGGTGGGATGAATTACACACAGAAGTTAATACTTCTGCTTAGAGGTTATCAAATGTTCAGTGACAGGAACTTATTCAATATCAAATAACTTTTACATTCATTTTATTACACTTAATGTGGCATGATTTGATCACTTGTCATTTTCTCATGCACGTGTGCTTCTCATTTAAATCCATCTCTCATTACATATGACACTCAGAGTCTGTTAGAATCCGTTAAACATGAGCAGTGTTCATGAGCGGAGGGTTTGGTTAAGGGAAAACACTGACAACCAATTAGAGCGTCTGAGTTATGAGAGGTTCAGGGCTCTGGATTCTGAGAAAAGAGAGGCAGGTACAGCTGCAGCATGAGAGGAAGTTCTGCTTGTGTCCTGTCAAGCAGGAGGTTAACTCTAGCCCAGAGAAGCCCACAGAGGGCCTGTGATAAGCAAATAGCAATATGAATGACTTCCTGTGATGAGGGTCTGGACTGTGGCATCTGTCAGAGAGGATCTGCCGCCTTTGTACACGGAGCACAGACCACTGCAGCCCACTCGGCATACATTCACACGCACACTCACGGCCCTACCCAGAAACTCCCTGGTGACACTGATCTGAATAACATGCATTAGATCTCACAGAGCTGGCCCCTGGGCACTGCCACCCACATAAACAGTCCTGCTGTCTCCCAGCATGCTTCACTCCCACAGCCAGGAGGAGGGGAGCGAGGGGGGGGGGGGGCGTTGATATTGGCAGTGGCTCTGTGATGGCCCCACACTGGAAACTTCATCAGTGAATCATGCTCAGCTCCACTGTGCACAAAGAGAAAGGATAGCAATGAACTTCCTCCCTATCTCTCTTTCACAAACACAACACACACACACACACACACACACACACACACACACACAGAGAGACAGACAGACACAATCTGGTGTCCTTTGCATCAAAGTTCGCACTAAGAAGAAAAAACGGAAAAAAATCTTACGGGGAAAAAAGTTCTGCCACAACAAAAAAATACCCCTGCTTACTCACTCTAGTACTCTCAAGTTCTCTCTTTCTCACACTCTGATATTCTCAACTGTAAGAAGAGGCCCAGTGAAAGCTGAATGCTGACACAATGAAAACGATCACGTCTGAAGATGGGAACCAATATAGCATGCATGAACAGAAAAAACAGAAAAAAAGCACTCCTAAATGTCACTTGCTGATATGAAAGTTAAAGGGATAGTTTATCCAAAAATTAACATTCTTTCATTATTTACTCACCCCCGTGTTATTTCAAACCTATCACTATTTTCCATGTAATGAAAGTAAATGGGAACTGAAAAAAAAACACCCTAAAAGAATCATAAAAGTGTTTATATTCCCGGTCTTCTGAAGTGGTTTGTCTTAGAAAAAATGTTTTTCACTGAAAGTCTTGACATGCACTCAAGCGGACCTTGTCGAGCTCATGAGACAAATCATTCTTTTGAATCAGATATTTCCAAGGAATCGCTTTCTCTGGCTCATAAAACTGGTATGGAATGATTCATTTATGAATTTGACTTAACCGGTTCTTGAGTTCGAATCCAGTCACACTAGATAACTGTCCACTGGAAGGGTTAATTATCTGTGAATAATTACTTAATTTTCTGTCTGTTCATCACACAAAGCTGCCACGTGGCTTTTAAAAGACTTGGAACAGAATGCTTAAAAGCATGATAAAATGGAAGAAGTGGAAGATCTTCTATTCTGCACTGTGACATACATCCAAATGTAACAAATGACTGAAAAATAGAAAAAATTGTAGGGCAGTACTTGGTTTTATCTGTTGATTTTTGACTGAAGAAACCCTGTATGTCTCACCAGAGAGAAGTCTTATATTTTCACCGGAAGACTGTGTTATGACAGTCTGATTTAAAATTACAAGGTAAAAAACATGGAAAAAAAAATAGACTGGTTGAAATTTCATTTTATGCCAACTTTAAGTCAAATTAACCAACTATCTTTGAAGCTTTGAAACTCCAGCCTCCATTCATGGTAATTGCACACGAAAAAATGAACAGAACAAACTACAAAAAAGTCTTCATTCTGTTGTTTGAAAAGGGCAAGTAAACGAAGAGATAATAAAGCTTTTTGATTCTTCAAAACAATCAGAAAGAACAAAAATATGACTAAAATAGTGGCAATATTTCAGCAAAGAGCTCAGCGATAAAAATGAAACCTTGCCCAAACGTTGCACGGGGCACAACAGCGCAAACATGCTTCCTGCCACTCTATAAATACAAATGTGAGCTGAGAATGCAGTTTTCTCACGGTTGTATTCTGAGCTAAGTGTTTACAGCACAAGCTAGGCTGCAAATGTGTGTGTATATGTGTGAGTGGCTGGAGGCAGGTAGCTGGGTGCTGTGTGGTACGTGTTTAAAGACGGGCGCGTACGTGCCGACCTGCCCGTGTTGGAGTGTGTGAGTCTGCTGGTGCGGTTGGCTTGATAAGTATGTGACCGCAGAACATCATACGAATGAGAGAGAGAGAGAGAGAGAGCGAGAAATAGAGAGAAATAGAAAGACAGAATGAGAAAAAGAAAGAGAGAAACAGCAAAACCAGCAGCACAGGATCCGGCGTGTGGCGGACAATTCAGCGTGGGTACAACATGCAGCCCAGAAACCCACACGCAGGTTTCACTTCTGCCTGCTGTGGCAGCAAGTTCACACTTCACACACCGGGTGAAAAGTTCACACGGAGGTCAGGGCACAGCCGTGCACAAACACGGATGACTAGATTGTGTCACACTCAGAAAGAAACCTTATTTGACGCACAAGAATTACACATGTATACACTTTAATTTCTCACCGGGAAACAGAAGTTTCTGCGTTGCCTTAAATGAACTGGATTGGCTGGAACGGATTTATACTGTGGGCCTGCTGAGACAACGGGAAAAAGAAACTTCCAGTGTAAATGATTGGGAACAGAAGCCATCGATTAAAACAGCGATAAGACATGGCATTTTTTTGTATTAAATGTGTATGTGTGGCATTTAAAGAGAACTTAGGAAAGAAAAACCAAACAACCTCTTTGGTGGGCCAGAGAGGAAAAGGTTCATATCAAGAATCTACCATTTAAATGTTATTGCTGTGTGTGTGTGTCGGAGCGGCGCTCAGAGCAAGAGCAGCAGAAGGCAGCTGGGTTTGAGGGTGAGGGGGGTTGAGTCTTTCTCATGGCCTCTCGGCCTGCGCTGGCCTTTAATTCAGTCGTGCTATTGGTCGGAGGAGCTCAGTGACACAGTCACCACCACACACCCGAGACAGCAGCCACACAGGCGTTCAGGCACACTGGAGGACAGAAAGTGAGAGAGAGAGAGAGAGAGAGAGAGAGAGAGAGAGAGAGAGAGAGAGAGACAGAGAGAGCAAGATGTTGAGTGTCAGTGTACAGTGTTAAATGAAAGTGTCAGAAACTCATGCACCAGTGACTTAGCCAGCCAGCAGAGCGATGAAGCACGGAGGTCCACCGCGGAGACAGACGCAGCGCCAGGCTGTTCTGCTAAAGGAAGAGTCTGCCCTCTGCTGGTGAAGATTAACCCTGCAACACTGAGACGAGGCCATATTCTGAGCTCATTCATGCAACTTTTAATGTTTTTGAATCTTATATGACTTGACCTTAAAAAAGGTAAATATCATATAGTCGTAATGACTTGAGCATGAATTTGAAAGGTTCAGCATAGTTATTCGCCAGACCGATTAATCACCTGATAACCATTGCACTGGTTGATGATGGTGCCAGCTTGACATATTAACAATAGTGGCAGCTTCAAATTCTACCAACAGCCTTGAAGAATTCTAAACATTTTTTTTAAAGACTATTCATAATTTCAGATATAAACTCATAAAATTGAGTACATTTAGTTCGCCATCACTCAAAGCACACTTATGGACAGTATAGAGTAAATAGCAAAGTAGGTCTGATTTTCCTTATAGGTCAGTAAACATTTGCTATTTTCAAAAACAATATGTAATTAACTGAATTCTACTATTCATATTTCATATATAAATTCATACATTTTGTGTACATTTCTTTTGCTATCACTAATTATAATTATACTGTATGATTAACTATTATTCAGTAAGTCTCACAAAATAAACCCTGTAAAAGTATTGTATCACCCAAAAGGCAAGTTTATTTTGTGCAAATGACCATCTGAACACATTATCCATATTACGAAATAAAGCAACGAATTGAGTTTTTGATTTGAGTTTATCATATGTGAAGAAAGAGACTGCAAATGTGACAAGAGGAGTGCTTAGACTGGTTGCCAAAGCTAATGGTAAAACTGAATGGTCAATAGAGAATACAATATATTTGACCAAAGAATAGCTGATCTATCAGAATCAAATGCATGTTTAGTATATATCTTAGCATTATATCAGCCACTGGCCAGCCTACTCTCTAGATATTGGCATTAAACCTTTGAAAAACCACCAAAAACACATTTTTTCCCCCAACCAAAAACAAACAACATGCCCACTCTAAAAAAAATGCTGGGTTGTTTCAACCCAACTTTGGGTCAAATATGGACTAACCCAACTGTTGGGTTATATTTTTTAATTCAATTTTTAACCCAAAAGTTGGGTTAGTCAATAAGGTGAAACAGAGGCCTAGGTCCTCTCTCTTACCTTATTTCTTATCTACACTATTGTCTACTGTTCTAAAAATAAAGCCAGAAAAACCCACATAAAAAAAGGTAAAGCACCATTAAAATAAAAGTACAGTACGTTATAAAAATTGCCCTAATAACTCAACGAGAAATGAAGCATAAGTGCTTCTCAGTAGTATATCTTGAGTCTGATGGAAGGAAGCAGAGTCTCTGGGTGCTGTTTGAGCTCTGTTTAACGATCAGACCACCCTCATGTTCCTCATCAGTGTCAGGCTTTCTTTATATAAACCAGGGAGAAGAAGTGGGCACTGAACCTTTGCCAAAAGCAGTGAAGCTTTACAAAACAGTAGTCAGGTGTGCCGGCGATCCAGAAATGACTAATAGCGGCTACAGTGAATGTGGTCCTCACATATAAATATAGGTTTTTAATGGCTGCGACCCAGAACAGATGATTACAGTGCGGTAAGTGCTCTGGCTGGGTACAGTAGCACCTACTCTTCAGCCATAAATCACCTCAAGTACTAACAAAGAGATAAGAGTGTTTCTCCATATTATACACACATAAGTGGGCTGTATACATAAGCCCTTTGTTAATAATGAGCTGCATGGTTGTTTATCAAACGAATCACCTGCTAATTCCTGTAATGGGATTCCTGCAGCCCAACAAAACTCTGTTGTACACATGTGACCCTAGACCACAAAACCAGTCTTAAGCAGCACAGGTATATACAGCAGCAATAGACAAAAATACATTAGCGATTTTTCTTTTATGCCAAAAATCATTAGGATAATAAGATCGTGTTCCATTAAGATATTTTGTAAATTTTCTACTGTAAATATATCAAAACTTAATTTTTGATTAGTAATATGCATTGCTAAGAACTTCATTTGGTCAACTTCAAAAGGTGATTTTCTCAATATTTTGATTTTTTTTGCTTATTTATTCAGCTTTCACATATGTGTTTAAATATACCTCATCATATAAACAACCAGTTAAAAGCCTAAATAGAGTGATGTAAGTTTTATAAGATTACAGCATAGTCTACGTATACGTTACAGTAACGAAAAATGACTCGCGGTTCAATGAAAGGGTGTGGACTCAGTAACTGATGTGAAAGATTCAAACAACGGAGTGTGATTCAAAAGGTGAACTCAAACAAATTCAAAGGGGTTTTCATGATTAATTTTTTTTGCTGTTGTTGAAAGAACCGGTTCATAAGAGTTATTTGCTTGTGAATTGGACATCACGGTGTGTGGCGTTTCTTATTGCGTGCAAGAAACACTCACACGCACTCAACGCTTTTTTTTGACGCATTTAAGATCATCTTAGTCTTTTTATGAGAAGCATCTGATAATAAATCGCATAAAAGTAAATTCTCCTAGCAGAGCTCAAAGCCCATTACAATGTGTGTCGCCACATGACAAACTGGTTCCGTCTCAACGGTCTGAATGAAGCACACACAGACGCACGCACGTCATCATCCCACTGCCCTTTCTAAGAAAACTCACTCAACATAGCTGAGGACACCACACACCTCAAAAAGCATACCGGCTTTGTTCTACCAGAACCGTTCCCACACGGGGGCTGCGTGTGTATGTGCGTGCGCATGTTGCGAGCGCTGACGAGCAGCGGTAACCACGGCAACAGAGTGATGATAACTCCCTGCCCACCGATACCCATCTCTCTTGCTTTCACCTCCAGCAGTTGGAGTGAGTCATGATGATGCATTCACTGTTTCCTGTGCAGAAACTCTGCAGAAACTCCTACAAATGTAATGGCATTGTAATGAACTGCAAAGTTTGGGCCCTGTTGCTAATCTGTAAAATTAATATTTTCATGATGTACTAAATTAGTAGGAGTTCCTTCATTGAATCTACAATGCCATGGCATTCATGGAGAATATGAATTACCAGTCTTACTGAAAGCAATGCATTAAAATCTAAAAATAACAGCAATAAATGTTTTTCTATTGAGTTGTCCTTGCAGAATGCAGGCAAAAACAAACACAGGCCTATAGCATGACCAGTGTAGTCTGATTCATGAACAAATGACTTTTAGGAGCTGGTTCTTTTTAGTGAGTCAAATACATACAAAGCAAATTAATGTTTCTTGTGATCTGGTTCTTTTAATGAATATTTCAAAAATTTCCTACATATTCTTACACATTTTAAAATACAGCTACCAAAAATGAATCAGAATCGAATCAGAATCCAAAACTTGTTAATCGTAATCATTTTGGGAAATCTGTACTTAGCCAAAGCTACCCAACTAAATCAGAATTGAAAGCTTTTGAATCATATTTGAATAAGAGAGGATAACTTAGGATTGACTTAATGTTACAATTAAGTGACAAACAGTGATGTGACACATCCACGTGAGTTTGTGAAAGTTTTTTTTCTATTGATGAAAAATCTGAATACTGGGTTTGAAGGGTGAGAACATCTCTATTTAGCCAGTGTGTGTAGGCCTATTTTCAGGTCCTTATACTGTGGGAAGACTGTGGTAGAAAATAACATCAGGGGAGGCCCTAGCAGACAGCGTGACAGTAAGACAAAGACATGCTCAGACAAACATCAAGTCATACTGGAGGGGGTGTCAGACAGGGTTACAGTATTTTATTTAGATGACTTATTTTGTTTGATTCGTATTGATTCGTATTTGATTCGCCTGGTCCACATAACAGGGGTCTACAAACTTTATCAGGTAAAGAAGGGCCTCCTTTCTGAGAGCAAAGCGAAGCAAAGACCCATGATACATACAGTACTGTTTAAAACTAAGCATTGTATTCTAAGCCATTTCTATAATTATCTGTATATACAGTATAGCCATATTAATGTATGTAGTGCCTGTATAACACTCTTTTGCCCCTTGTATGCAGTTAGGGTTAAAAAGCAAACATGGGTTATCATATCTCATGATAAGATCACACACTCAGATTTGGGCAAAAACAACCAGCCACACTTCTCAGTTGCTCTGATAGTTCTGCAAAGTTACAGATAGTGGACCATGATAGTGGTGACTGAGATACCGGTTAATCTTACTGCACCAGAGCTTTGCAGAACTTTGAGCTGATACAGACTTTCTTTACACGCATAAAAAAGACTTTAGAAAGAATGAGCAATGATCAAGTGCAACTGACCTTTGAAGCATTCTGTAACATCATAAACTTCAGAAGACCAGATCAAAGAGAACATATTTAAACTTTTTGGTGAATTGAAGGCTAATTCATATCAATTTGGATGATTCATACTCATTAATACATTTTCGTGTGATCTGCTGGTTGGGTTAGGGGTTTACTTTTTAATATTTTTTTTATTGTATCACATTGCAAGGTTGCTAGGTCTGCATAACAAAACCAGCTCAATTGGTACTCAAAATGAGCCCAATCGCAGCCAAAACTAGGCCAGCTGTGTAATGGGGAAATGGCTGTCAAAATTGATCAAAAAAAGCGCATTTCATGGGGTCTCACCTTGGTTGAAATCGTGTTCCAGGTGCGCAGGGGGTTTTGCGGCAACGTGCCGACTAAATAAACAGCCCGTGGCAGCCATATAAAAGTAGCCCAATTCCACGGGAAAACCACAGATCTGGCAACACTGTCACATCGTCCAAAACATACATTTCTATGAAGTGGAAGTTTTCTCATGAGATTGGAAACAAACGTACATAGAAGAGGAACTGGTATTTATAAGCATTATGAAGAATGTTTCTTCATATATGGATATGACTCTGAGAGTCCTTCAAGGTGTTTGCCAAAGTGACATCACTAATATTGCACCACAGTGGCAAACACAGATGTGCCAAACTGCCATTTTCACACAGACACACACTCAGACATTCACTTCCCTTGTGCAAAATTATTTGCATGCTCTCTCTCTCACACACACACACACACACACACACACACACACACACACACACACGCATGCAAATAGTCATAATTTAATCAACATATCAAAATAAATAAAATAGTCAATTTTTTCAATGAATTCATCCATGAGTCTGGATGTCTGGCCACTTACTTTTCAATAATACAAACTGTTCACAAAACTCTATACACAAAAGATCTGGTTTAAAGACCAATTCATTTTTAAATAATACTTATCTCTAACTATTAGATATAACAAGAAGCATATTATATAGCATGAAAAAGTATTTTCAGAATATTATTTTGAAAATGATTTCACAATTTAATTTAAAATTTTTTAATTAAGCATGATTAAGTGAAATCATCAGTACCAAGTATTTTATTTAAACTTAGATTAGATTAAATCAATAATTAAGTCCATAATATTAAGCCAATTCTATTATTTATTTTGAATATTAAAATTTTAATATTCTCACATAATGGTACATTTCAGCTGTAGCTGCTCTTCCTGTTTTTGTATTTAAGAGAAAGATTAAGCAAATTTCCTGTAGTAGAAATTATGACATATGATTAAGTTTAATCTAAAAAAAAGCCCCCTTTTAAAGTCACAAGAAATATAAATAGTTCCTGACTTAATCATCAAAAATGATTGAGTATTTTATTTTCCTCTGAACATTTTATGAGCTTGAATAAAGCTGATTTAATTATATTATGAGCAAATGAAAATCATATTTTAGTGAACTATTTTAAACTCTATATTGGCCTGCTATTTCATTTCTTGTGAACTGCAACCATAGCTCTTCAACCAAGTCATAATTTCAATCACTCAGATGCGGAAACAAAGAGCCAGCGAGAGTTAATTATATACAAAATGACACTTGTTTTCTTGAAAGATATGATTAGCACTGCGCCTGCCCAAAACGCTCCTCTCCACAGAAGATAGGACACATGACAAGACACACGACACTGCCTCTTTTAGATCATATCATTTGGCTCCAAGTGTTCATATATCTTCTTAAAGAGTGCCGTGACATTTACTGCAGGAAGGAGGCCTTCCAAAGGTTTGAGGGCATGGCAGAGAGTGTGAGTGGGAATTGGTACGCCGCCCTGGAACCAAGTTTTTTCACTTTGACAAGACGCAAAGGGTTACATAGAGACAAACAGTCAGCTAGAGGACGGTTATTAATACACTAATCGCTCTCTTGAAGCAAAGCAAACATTCATCTTGATTACAACTTAAGTGATGACTAAGGAAATGGAGTTTAGTTTCATATGCAATGTGTCATTAAAAGGGTCATTTTTGCATTCTTAAAGTGATAAACAGAACAGACAGCACTCAAGCACATAACATAACATGCATTTAATGAGAAACTCATCTGTGTTCGTGCTACATCGCTAATTCAGGTGATCACAATGGATCGATCTACAGAGATTGCTTATTGTTGTTGGTATAGCGACTGTTAAAACTCTGAGCTTGACGTATGCCTTCGTCTGTCTACAGCTGTCAAGAGTCCGCTGAAAGGACAAAGATATTTCAACATACAATACTGCAAACCGCAGATCTGACACAAACGTCTACATCCTCTAAACAAGAAGTTTTAGTTCAATGTGGTGAGAAGGACCAGAGACAAATAGGAACAATAAACAGGGGAGATGTCTGACATAAGTAGATACGTGCATAAAATATGCTTCCCTGAATATTTTTAGACCAACGCACTTTGCATGAGAAATATCTTTTCTAACCGAAATCAGGTTAATTCTGTCCAGCAGCAACTGGAAAGTGGAAGCAGGAGGAACAGAGAGAGCTGGTTTCATCAGCTGGCAGCTGATGCATTTTCAGTTCACTTTCGTCACATAAGTATATTGGTAAACTGGCACTTAAATGTACTCAAAGGATGAGAAAGGTGTGTGGGTTTGCTGTGCAAATGCTTCAAAAATCACCTACATGCATATATACAAACACAAACACACACACACACACACTTGTCGAGCTGATGTTGTTTGAGAAACCATAACTCCTTTACAAACAAAGTATGGCAATTATATCAAGAACATTTTACAAATGCAGCAGCCCCAAAAAGTATCTTGTGTCACTAATGTATGGATCTCTTTGCATTCAATAACAAAATAATAACAAAACAAGTGGCTTTTGTTATAAAGTAATACAGCATGAACATATTAAGTTTGTTAGATATGACAGGGTTCCACAGTACAACTAAATAAAATTTTTACGGTGTCCTTGTTATGTGTGTTACATGTGTTTACTATAGTAATAACAATAAATTATGCATAATTACAACTAACCCTAAACCAAACCCTCATCCTAATCTTAACCATATAGTAATTACATGTAGTTAATTAATATTGTTCAGTACTGAAATCTATAATTACGCTGTAACAAGGACACCTTAAAATAAAGTGTAACTGCAAAAAAACTGCAATATTAATTAAAATCTTTAAAAAAAAAACATATGTCTGCACATATGCATGTGTTTCCATGTTCTATAACAATGGACACAGCATGAGACTTGATGTCTGATTTTCAAACGGTTCTTTTTCATTTTTCAGTCAAAAAGATTCAAAAAACAGCCTTGAATACGCTGGTGAATCAGTGGTATGAATAAGACTTACTCTATAAACTCAGATTTCTGAGTCATTTACAATTAACCAGGAATTTGTAACTGTCTGAGATACTGTAAGTTTGTGATAAAAGTACACTTACCATGTATTACACACAAACAGTATAATCACCTAGATATCACTTTGTTAAAAGTAAAGGTCAAAATAAGTGAAACAGGAAAACATAATTTGCAAACATTATATAAAAAAATAAAATCAGGAGATGGATATGCATGGGTTCAAATACTTATACTGACTTGGAGTCACTTTAAGTGTCTATGGTCTGTTTAAAGCACATTTCACAATCAGTAAACATGAGTGATCACATCAGCTGAGAAAGGTCGAAAGGTTAAGTGAAGGCACAGAGTCTAAACTTGCCATGGATGAACTGAAACTTGTTAAGAAGATCACAACACCACAGAAGGAAGCAGCGATAGGTTGCGACCTCTGGGTCAGCTGAGCCCCACTGTGTGTGTATGACTGAAAAATGTATCAGAAACCCCCACCCTACACAATGTGTTTGTGTGGCTTCCCTCTCACTCTTGGTTCCTTGTCTACAGGGGAAGCAGGACAGTGCCAGGGTGCAAAGTTTTATGAGTTGGTCTCACCACATTCCCACCGTCCTGCAGCCGAGGGACGTGACTCTAGCCACGCCGGAGCTGCAGCCAAACCACAGCTCACTTAAGGTCACACACAAAAACTCTCATGCTTTTTTCCCCCTCTATGCATATATCTGGCATTTTGACCAACATGTGTTGAGAGTCTCAACTTTCATAATCAGCTCTGCATTGGTTAACAATGACTCAACAAATCGAGCGAACAGACAATACAAAAACAATTATCATGCAAACAGAACCACTTCTGCAATATTTGGCCATATTGTGTGAAATAAATTAATATAACAAAACAATGTCACTTCATTTAACTTTATCAGATAGTGGTGCCCATCCAAACAGTGCCAAACAGTAAACATACCATATATCCTAAATTGTTCTAATAGGGAAAAACAACATTACAGAAAATTAGACTTTGTTACATGGGTCTTGTGTGTACTTTGTTCATTTAAATACATGACAGTTCAAGCACATTATGCTCAAATAACCATTAAGAGTCTTTAATCTATTAAAGCAGTGGTTCTCAAACTTTTTCTCAAACTGTCCACAAAAAAAAATATGAAAGGCCCCATGACTTTTCTAGCTGTTTGTGATGGATATGGATTTATTTTCCCCTCCACAATTTCTACCTGATAAAATATTTTAAAGGTACTGTATATTAATAAAATATATAAAATGCCAATGCAGTTTGCAGGACTTTTCCAGATCTAGAAATTACATGAGTCTTCGAATAAGACTTGCATATATATCAGTTTTTTCAAGACAATGGGAATCCTGGTTACCCTTTTCTGAGGTCCCCTGATTGAGAAACACTGTATTAAAAGAATAGTCTAACCAAAAAACAAACAAACAAACCCATTATTTACTAATCCTCATCCTTCTGTATGTTTTTATGCTAATGTAAACAGCAACATTCTGAAGAACCTTCATGCATCTTCAGCTATAAAAGGACATCTCATAGTGACCATATCTGGCAAACTATCCAAAACGTCCAAAGACATACAGTAAGACTCCATAAGGCTCAGAAGTTATATTCCAAGTCTTTTAATGTCATGCAATACCTTCGTATGAGGAAAAAATAAAATAAGATCTTACTCGCTTTCATATGTCATATGAAGACTGGAAATCTACTAAAGAAACAACAAAAAAAAAACTTTTGGTGTTTTTTTTCTCCATTTTTGAAAGAAAAAAAAGTGTTTAGTAACAGCATACGGTTTTAGAACAAATTGAGGATGAGTAAATGATGACAGAACTTTAATTTTGGGTAAACTATTCCTTTAAATCAAGCAGCGTTCTCTCAGGGTCTATCAGAAGGTGGGCATCTGCTGAATCATAAACAGTCAAGCCTGAATGCTGACCCCTGCTGCATCATGAATGTACCCCCACAGTATGACTCAGATGATGCTGTTAATAAGCTGTTGGGTCTCGACGGCCAAGACTGCTCATTTCTTTTACAGGACCAATCCCACGCTTGGATCTCTCACCTTACTACGCCCGCAGAACTGCAATCCAGTGGGTCAGACTCAACAAAACCAACAAAACCTGAGCCTGCTTAACTTCCGAAACTACCAGTCCAGCTACTCCGGCCAAAAGAAAATGACAATAATGTTGGAAAAATGTGGCAGCAATATGACCCTCAAATAGTTGGAATCACATTAGCTTGACAAAGGCCAAGCAACGGTTTTCTCAGCCAACTCCAGATTTATGAGAGCGGACATGAGGAATGTTTGCGGCTGTGCATGCATGATTTACACACAATTAGTGGTGACTAATATAAGCTTGCAAATTATTATACATGTAGATTAATATCAGCTTTGCTGAGGCCAACATCTAAAACTGATTATCTGGATTTGATCTGTATGAGATAGGCCATGTGTTTAATGATACACTGGCATATGCTCCCAGACTTTCCTCAATGGGCTTTTTGAGGTGTGACTGTCAGCCAATGGCAGTTTGGATCATTACATTAAATTATAATATATTTGGCATGTAAGTGTTCCCAAACCCAATTAAAATTCCCTGTACTACCTATCCACAGTGATTTACAGTGTCCCCAAGGGCAGACATATTCATTTTCATTAAATAAGAAACATATATCACACTTGCCTCTTTACTAGCCAAGTATGCAGTTAGCACTCTTCATGTCCTCTTCTTTTTCCACAGGTGTAAATGATGGTGGGTTTAGAAAGCTGTGTGTTGGGATGTTGTAGGACACTGGGCCCTGAGTTGAAAATAAAACTCCATTGTCGCAGTAAATGGATCACTAAGGGGGGAAAAAGCAGAGAGAAAAAAACGCTTATGGACCTGTTAAAATGTCTCAAAAAGGACTTCCTCTCCCTTTCCCGTGCTTACACCGCCATCTTGTGGCGCCGAATGTCATTACTATAAGTAGTACTAGGCTATAAGAACTTCACCGAGACCTGTTGAACGACAAAAACGTTGGAAATCAAAAACGAAAAATCATTTGACTAAATGTCCTCTGTGTTATGGTCAGTTTAGGCCACATTATTAAATACTAGTGGAGCAATAAACAAAAAACAATCTTACGTTGTTACTTAGTAATGTGTTTTCGCTAAAACGCAGGCCCGTGCAAAATACATACCATTATTTATGAATCATCTTTCAGAAGAAGACTGACTGTGAGCACTCACATGCAGTATTTTTTTTAACGTCTAAATAAATATAGCCTAAATGCCATTAACAAAAATACACGGATGGAAAAGAACGTTAGGAAAAATGTCTGAACTGAATGTAGGCCTATTTGTTCTGAATGCCACGTTTTAGATTCTAATGGTCAGAAATAGAACTGTTCAGTCATTATGTAGCCTAAGGAACGTTTTGTTCTACAAGATAAATAGGCTACTTATTTATTTATAATAATAATAATATTTAAAACAACAGAAGTCTAGAGAATATCCCCATTTAGATAACGAAGTAAACATGTTGTTTAATGAGTTGCTAATATGCTACAAATGGATTACAGCAGTTGTTAGATTTGTCAAGCATGTAAACGCATCCTTTTGATAATTTATTCAGCAATTTTGTAGCAATGTAGGCTACATTTTAAAACACATTTGCATCAAAATCCACATTTGAAGTATGAGTATGTAATTAGTTAAAGAATAAAATCTCTTCAAGTAAGGCCTGTGTAAGGCCTGTGGGTCACGAATCACATTACTTGAAAACCACCATTTTAAAATCTCATAAGAAATTCACAGAGGAACCCAAAATACAAATTAGGTTTTAGGACCTTTTTAGGACTACAAAACAGGACGGTTTATTTTCTAAAGTGTGTATGTTTATATATATGTATATAAATAACAGTAAGGAATTTATATTTATAATACTTAATTATAATACCCAATTGCTTAAATTTGACATGAACATCGTATCAAGTTAAACATACAACAATAAAAATGTATATCCATTTACTCATACACTTCAGTGTTGACACATGTCAGCAGTTATCCCAAAATAAACCAGTTGTTCCAGGGACTGCAGGGTAGCCTAAATTGTAAATATTTTATATCTGTCTGCGGCATATCACTAGATCTTACCTGGACATCCAGATCTTCATCCTTGGTTTATCCTCTGGATTTCTTGACCATCCCTGTCGTCGAAAGAGTGTGAGCACTTGTCAGCATAATACAGCATGGACAATTCATTGCAGAGGTCTGCAAGGTTTTTGCCAGCACCTGAAATTTCTTGAAACACCCAAACAAGAGTCTATTCTATACTCTTGGGGAACTGCCAGTTTATGGCAATCCTCTATTTTCCCTTTAGAATAAAGTTTCTTCATAAAGAACAAGAATGATTCTTTACTGAATTACTTTTGCAACAGTAAAGTGGTTTTACAATAATGCAATAAGACATTTTATGTAAAACCTTATTACTCAATGTTGATAAAAAAAGACTTTGTTCTTATTTGTTCTTATTCCCACCTGTCAGAACATACACATTTCTCCTTATTTCCAAGTATCAATACAATAGCACACAAAAAAAAAAACAGAGATAATTGTAAAAACAAATATGCAATTGAAAGAAAAAATCTTCGTCTTTCTCCATCATTGCCCAGGTAAGACATATAATACAATGATGTGTAGCGTGTGTGTGATGGAGAAAGGAAAGGGGATGAGTCACTCCTGTGAGTCATTAGTTCTATGGGGACAGCAGCAGCACAATCTCTCTCGCTCTCTCTGTGTGTGTGTGTGTTTTAGAGGGGGAGAGAGAAATTTAAGATGCAGGGATGTACAGCTGATCAGGGACCTAAATAAATTTCCTAATTTTAGAAAGCAAAAAGTCTTTAGGACAAATAATATGTGATTTCCATGTATTATAAAACATATTAATATATAAATATTTGGAACAAGCATTAGGGTGTTAGGAGTTTAATTAAAACTGCAATTTGAAATCAAGATGAGCTGCATTAATATCAGTTCTGACCCACACAGAATAGCCTACAGTAGCAACAGTATGAATTCTGGGAGACTTTAAAGATGTAAAGCTCTCATCCATAATTCAAAGTCATGACTGTATGAATTAGATATGAAATCGAGAGAAGATGCAGGTTTAGAGCAACATTAAACATTTGTGGAGTGATAAAAAGTCAACAAGTGGAGGGAAGACAAACAAAGACCCTTACATACCAGCCCGTGTGGTGGGTGTTTTTTCATGCCATGGCCACGGGCCTCTCATTTGGAGGATTGATATGCCATATAATGGCAGAAGCAGAATCAAACAGGCACTGGTATATCTTCTCTGCCTACGTAAGAAAACGTTTGTTCCAGCACATTCATGACTCACAAACCTACCGCTGCATTCAGAGACCTCAGCATACGTAAACCCACAACGCACCAACATTTCCAGCCAATAGTGGTAGAGAAGTTTCTTACAATTAGGTGATGCAACTGACATCTGCTTAGAAAGCAGTTAAAAATAAAGCTATTCAGTTTAATTGTTGAAATCAGTTGTCTAAATGAACCTTGAGCTCATTTTGTGGCATATTTCATTGAAAAATTACTTTATCTATCTATCTATCTATCTATCTATCTATCTATCTATCTATCTATCTATCTATCTATCTATCTATCTATCCTGAATTCTGAAGAATGTCAGATCTTGAGTTTGAATTATGGATTAGCTTTCCTTTTTTAGAGTTTACTTTAACAATTCATTTTATACCATAACATGTGATTTTAAATGTAATTTTTAATCTATAAAACAGTATAGAGTATTTTTATGATGCCTATAATGCCAGATTTCTTAAATCTGACGTCCATGAACCTCATATGCATTTAAACATAGGTTATATAAATATAAATTTACATATTTACTAATGAACAAATATACTGTTAAAGTACTGTACTGTTATACTTTATTATGAGTTCATAAAGTACAACATATGACAAAGCATATACAATTATACAATACAACATATGCAATACAACATATGACATAAAGCATATACAATTTATCATTTGTACTATTTGTTTTTGTAAATCTGGTATCCAGCACCTCTTCAAATCAAAATCAAGAGAATATGCTTATCTAACAGTAAAGTTTAATGAATATTTATGACTTGCTGCTTTAAAACACAGGCCTTTTGAATTGTTTACTGGAGCTGTAGACACAGCAGATCTGAGTGAACTGAGATGATAAAAGTGGTTTTCATGGTGGAGTAAGTCTCGTTACTCCATGGTGCTTTTCCCGGTCCTGTTCCTCTGCGCGCTGGCCCCTGGAGAACAGGTTAAGATGAAAGACTGACGCATTTTCCTGAAGCCTGAGATATGGCTTTGCATCTGCCTCTGTTTTACGCTCCTTAACGCTTTTTTCTTCTTGATAGAGTGCATTGCCAGTGACGCATTCTGTCAAGCCTTTTTTTTTTTTTTTTTAAATTAACCAGAGTAGCATTTAAACTGATGTATATAGTGATAAAACATTATCGAGTCAATGTGCTTTAATGCATGCTACCATTTCACCACTCACTAAATGAGTGAGTCAGTCCGAAGGTTTTTGTAGTCAGGCAGTGAGTCATTAGAAAATGTTTTTTTTTTTTTAATAGTTTTTTTGGAAAGTGCTGTGCGTTTCATGAGACAAGCCAATAACACCTACACCAGCCCTCGATGACATCCTTTCCAGAATCTCTTTGCTCAGAAAACATGATGACTGATGGAAAACTTGAATCTGAATTAAGGGCCATAAGTCACAGGAAGATGTATGCCACTTGCGGAGGCACGTGCAATGTGTTTTCATATATAAATGGGGACACATGCATGGTTATCTCCTCAAGTGTCTCACTGTGGATGAGAATATCCACTAGGCTTTGTAGAATCTGGAATCAATTGATGGATTTCCAATGGTAAGTACAGCTATAAAAGATATACTGTAGATTTTGTTCTGTGAAGAATAAATAAGAAGGTTTCTAATATCAACACACTGTAAATGGAACAATTTAATGCTTAAACTTTAGAAATCTCAAAATGTTTAGGTGCTTATGATTTATTATATACAAAAAGGGTAAAATATCTGTGTAGTGAAGCTCCATTGACTGCATTTGTGGTATCATGTTAATTAATACAAAAAATAATTTTGATTTGTCCCTTCTTTTCTTAAAAAAGCAAATATTTG
>JAFVLL020030821.1:0-10000 GCA_021397915.2 Tor tambroides | reverse complement strand
AAGCATCTCTATACATATGAAACGCTCATATTTGCCGGCTACAGACTTATTTCACAAAGACTTTAAAGGTTAAATAAGCGCAAATGAGCGTTAAAAGCAGAATTGTTTCAAAATGTGAAATTGCTTCGATATAATATTAAATGCACTAAGATAAAGCGCTTAAAAATCTCAAACGCGTTCATATTAGGCATGCATGTGTCCAGCTGTTCTTTTCCTCGCGACATGATTCATGTTATCTAACACTTGACGCTTGCCATTTCCGAGTCACACACTTCCGTTGAGGGGAAAAAGACGAGCCTACAACGTCGCTCTATGCCTCTCTCCAGCTTCTTAATTTTTGAATTTACAACAATATCGTGACGTACTTTCAGATGAAGTCAATCCTGCGTCATTCCTGCGCACACGCCGACGATTTCCAGCAGCCAGTCGGGATCACTTAAAGAGTCAGCGCGCGCGTGGCGCATGCGCAGCCGTCCATATAGCGCCCCACGAGGGGTCGCAATGCGGGAGGTAGGGGGTTTCTGAGGGGGTGGGAACAACGTGGAGAACATCCAAAACCCTCCACACGAGCTTTGCAGAATAATTCGGCTCTGAATTCACACTTTTGCCGTTATCTCCTCACTGATATCATGCAGGGATTACCCCTCATGCTAAATGAACAGGAGATTGTATGAGGGAAAAGGCTAAAATGAAATCTTGGGATGGGTTCTAATGCAGGCAAGCACAAATAAGTCATTATTTTAACTTACTTTACTATCAAAGAATAAAACTTAATGAGTGGGGTTACAGAACATCAATATTTCAACTCTCAATTGTTTTCAATTGTTTCCTCTTATTTCCCTCCCTCTGTGCATGCTCCACATAGCTAATCCTGACTAATTAAATGGACTTAATTCAATCTAACTGATTTTAGCTGTTATTATTATTACTAATTATTTATTATTATTACCACAAACGTTTTGAAGTGGTACAAATCAATTGAAAATCAATCCCTGTCAGCACCATGGACAGCACACCCAACACATGCATTTCAAGCAGAAAACAAAGCATAATCTTCACTTGAAACTTAAAAGGATAGATCACCCAAAACTGAAAAAGTCTGTCATCAATTACTTACCCTCATGCTGTTTCAAACTGGTGAGACGTTCCTTCTTTGTGGAACATAAAAGAAGATAATTTGAGAATGCCTCAGTATCTTTTTGTTCATAACAATGGAAGTCAATGGTAACCTAAACAGTTTGATTACCGTCATTCTTCACAATATCTTCTTTTATGTTCTGTAAAAGAAAGAAAGTCATACAGGTTTGAAACGACATGAGTGTGAGTAAATGATGATAATTTTAATTTCTGAGTGAACTATTCCCTCAAAAAGAAAAGTCACCCTAAAAAGAAACACTCATTCTCATGTCGTTCTAAACTTATATGACTTACTTTCAGAATTGTATCATTTTGTCATACAAATAAAAGAGAACGGTGACGGACTCATTTTGCCTCATATCTGAGGCTATTTTACATAAATGTGTGTTTTTACAATGGGTTTGATTTGAAACAACCTGAAGATGAGAAAATGGACAAAAAGCCAATTATTGGGTTACTATTCCTTTAAAAACTGATTTAGTCAGCATATAGAAAAGTCTCATTGTGTCTGTCATAAGTCACATTTGTTAGCAGCACTATCTCAACTCCAGAATGAAAAAAGCGTTCTATGATTTCACAGCACTTTAAATCGCTCGCCTGATTGAATGATGCAAATGAAGGCCACTTATAAAAGCTCAGAGAGTTAGTCACTGAGCATTGCATAAACAGAAATACTGAGTAACACAACAGCAACAGGAAAAGAGATCCTATAATATGACTACAGGGGCACACCAAGCGCCACCTCTAAGTGACACTTTAGTTTTTCCTCTCGGCTCCGGCGGCAGTCAGTTTATGATGTCACGACATAACATCAACAGCATGGACGTCAGAGCAGGATACTGAATTAGGCTTGCATAACCCCCTACCATCACAACCACCAACAGCTAATATCCTGGGAGTGAGTCAGTCCGATAATCTCCACTGCGATCAATACAGAGCTGTGGAAGAGGGCCATGCCATTATGGACTCTCGTGGTGTCATTCCGGGCCAGGAAAACTGCTTTCCTATTTATAGCTGCCATCTGAGATGCTTGCTTATTGTTTAGAGAGATTTTCATATAGTTAGATAGCTCTTTTGTGTATCAAAATACTAAAGTATTTACTAGAGTATTTTACATTGGAAATGAACATAAAAACTTCTTAAAATGATTTGAAAGATTTTTACTTGTTTTCAAGACTCAGAAACAAGACGCATAATAGTAAGTGCATAGAAAAAGCACATTTGAAAAGTGCGAATTCGTTCAAGGTCAGTGCATCAATACCTTGGCTCTAGACTGCTTACTGCTAAATGTATCTGAAAGTACAGTAACAGTCTACAGTCATGGCTACTGACGTCTGGCAACCTTCCACAGACTATTCAGCTGCTGAAAGAATACGGAGAAGCTTGTAAAGCCCACACAGGCTTGGTTAGTACAGCTTTAAGAACGCTGAGCAGGAATCTGTGTCATCTACCCTGGAAACCCCTGTGCTGAATATGTGGGCCGTGTCGAGGCCGGCCAGCCAATCAGGTTAGCTCTTCTACAGTTTCCATTGCAAACCCTTCTTTCCTCACTTGCTGTCTCCATGGCGACCGTGGCATTAGATTGTTACTGTAGCAACAGCACTTCTGGTAACAGTCTACAGCCATGGTCGCTAGGGGGCAGAAACTTCAGCATCTCAAACATCCATTCTCTAAATGTTTTATAAGCCACACATTGTTATACACTACTAAATGTATTATTTTAAATTACAGTTATTTTTTTTTCTGTATTTAATACATTACTCATTTCATACCAGGGTGAAATATTTATTTTATTTTATTTTAAACTACCTTTGATCAATGGAAACGCCTCTTTCCATCAACTCAGACACTGCCTAGATACTGTTATTTTTTTTATTTATTTTATTCTGTATTTAGTGCATTACTAAATTCACACTAGGGTGTATTATTACTATATATATTTATATATATTATAAATTAACTAGCTTTTATCAATGGAAATGCCTCTTTTGTGTACAAATTTGCATATACTATACACAAAAAGTATTCCCCCCCATTTTTGGTCCTCACTACCATGTAATGTAATTTTCCATTATGCTATTTGTATTAATTTGTAAAAATAAATAAATAAATAAATCTGTTAAAATGTATTTTCAGGCCTTTGCTATCCTCTTTTCATCATACAGTACTTAGGGATGCCCTAAATGTAATTTTGCATATTAATTAGGATGGGTAGTGTGAGAATTGGGACACAGCCAGAGTGATCACTTGAGCTTTCATCTCCTGCTTGTGTTAAGGTGCTATTTTCTGCTGTATATTTTGTTAGAAACGTTAGGTACAGTAAAATATATGTTAAATCAAATATCAAACTCTTCAGATTTGGTCATAAATATTTTTTAAGTTCTGGAAACCACAGCACACATTTATTTACTGTGAATTTAGCACTATACTTAGAGTATCTAAATAAAATGCTATTTGTTTGTCAGTTGTTAAATGGAAAAGTGCAAGTGTAAAATGTGGGGCACAATTTGAAATATGCTTCTGAATTAAATGGCCTAGATTATAATCAAATCTTATCATTTTAATTAGGCAGTATTTTGTTACTTAGTCAAAGCTGTACATTTTCACACTGAGAAATTGCTAATTTTACAATTACAAAGAAATGCATGTAACAAATTGAATTAAACATGACATTCTGAAGTAGAAAAAGTGAAATAGTATTTTCTCATAAAATGTACTCCAACAATCTTTGAAAAATCTTTTTTTTTTAATTTACAGTGCATATGTTAACAATTTATCACAATACTAAATTAATACCGTAAGGCAGGGATTGGCAACTGTCCTGCATTTCACATTTCAGCTATCTAATCAAAGATGACAGAAAAAAAAAAAACAGGCAGGTGTGATTGTTTATGTCCGGAAGTAAAATTTGTGGGGAAAGTGGCCTTCTAGGAGCAGAGTTTAGTTGCCCTTTTCTGCTGTAAGGTGTGCCGTTAGTCAGAGATTATGGAAGAAATGGATGCATTGAGATTTTTCTCAATTATCAGACATCTACCTTTACTAAAACAGTATTATAATGACAATTAAACAACATTACATACTGTATATCAAGCACTTACATATCGTATTAATATTGGCCATAACCACGTTATCTGAATTTATAGTCTATTGTCTTTTTCATATGAACAATGTATATAATATTTGTAATGCAATGCAATTGAATTTGTTATATGTTTTTGTAAGAGCTATAGTACAATGTATAAAATACATGGCTATAACAAATAAAGTAATTTCATAATTCAATGACAATCTCTTCTGTTAATGCAAAATTAAGTGATTAATTTGTACAGGTAGGTAAGTGGTTTGAAAATCAGTGACTCCCTGTCAAGCAAATGTCAACATGATGCTCCAGAACACACCCACCCACCCACCCACCCACCCACCCACCCACACATCCACACACCCACCCACACATCCACACACCCACCCAGATCCACACCCACCCCCACACACACCCAGATCCACACCCATCCCCCCCACACACACACCCACCCACACACCCACCCAGACCCACACCCATACACACACACCCACCCACACACACACACACACACCCCCAACACCCACACCCACACACACCCACACACCTATATGCTGTTTACTGAGACTCTCCACAGACATAAAGATTTTTTATACTGAGCTAATCAAAGGTTCTACCCCCTAAACATAACCTGCATAGAAACCAGTTTATGAGCACTGTTTAGTATGTTTTTTAAGCCATTTAGTTTATGAGAACAAAATTGTTTTAAACCATTTATATAAGCACACACACACACACACACACACACGTGCAAAACCCTGAGCTTTTTAATGTGCTTTATGAATAAATCTGAATCATCTTACAAAATTCTTCCATATCATTCCAGTAATACTAAAAAAAAAAAAAAGAAAAGAAGCATTTTGGTCTTAATTCATGTCACTGCTTTTCATTTAACTAAATAATTGTAATTGGTTTTGATATGTATAGCCTGTGCTTCTCTGTTAAGTCAATTAATTAAAGTCAATCAAAGAGAGTGAGCTTCTGTGAATCTGCATATTAAGTCTGGAGTGAATGGCCATAGGCTTTTTCATTAATATATTAAAATAGACTCAGCAAAGGCATTTTGGTGAATTAAAAATGAAAAAACATGGTTTGAGATGACTAGGTTTACTTATTCTGTACCCTTGGAGGAACAATTAATTTAAGCAGAATTAGTTGTATTGACTCAGATGAACTGATATTAAAAAAAGTGCATTTAAAAGTTTAGTTATATCACTAATACATTACAGTACATATTAAAAAATCATACAAATTGCATTTGTAACTGTCTTACAGGTGTTTTTCAACTAAAGTGTGCTACAAAGGTCATGTATTCTGTCTGTATGCAGTACATTTTCTCATGCAGATACAGTCATCGTCAGGTGTCGAACAGATTTTCAAAGTATGTCTGAGAGAAAACAGCCAAATCACGACCAAACAAGGATGCGCTAACTGGACTGTCCTTCAAAAGCAAAGAGCTTCAAGATGGATTGTTAATAGAAAAACGCATGATTTCAAGCTGGTATCTCCAACAGCGACTCATAGCCGGTAATAATGGAAAGGAAGAGGCTAGAGGAAAACAGAAGCCAGTGGTGGTAAGAATCAATTGTAGTTTTGTTTGTTGGATTGTGTAGAGGTGTTTTTGGCCGTATCATACAGGACAGACTGACCTCCCACACATAATTACTCATCTCTTTTCAACACTTGATATTTCTCCCTCACTTTCACAGTTCATTTTCATCCGTCTTCTTTTTTGGTCATCTCCAACTTTCCTCATTTCAGCCCTATATGATTCACTTTAGCAGATTACAGTTTCACTGAAACTACATCAAATACTGATAACCACCATTATAATACAGGCAGTAAAATGACAAATTAAAGTTAATAGAGTTTGACATTTCACTTCTAAAAGGCTAATTAACATTTACTGACTGCACAATATTACCCACGCAAAGATAAATCACATCAGGGCAACACACAATATTAAAACAATGAAATATTACCTAAAAAAAAAAAATAGCACAATTCACATAACTTAGTCATTAATTCGCCATACTTTTAAAAAATAGCAATTACATGTATTGTCATATTAAACCTAATATCAATTTTCATTTATATTATAAAAGGAATAACAACAAAAGGTTTGCGCTGTAGAAATGTAACAATTCTTTTTGTCTGAATTTGAAATTAGTTTTTTTTTTTCAGTGTGCCAGATGATTTACACACACACACACACACACTCTTTCTCTCTCTATAAATAAAAGCAGTGAAGACATCAAATTTGTATGTCTTACATTCAGATATTCAATAACTTCTTTCACTGAGATTTTATGTATATACTGCTTTACTATTGCTTTACATGTAAGACACAAATCAAGTCTTGCTTCTGATTAAATAATGATGCAAATAATGATTCTCGAAGGAAACCTTTATTACCAAGGACATGGATTCATCTGATTCCAGTTCCAGGAAAGTGGTCTTAATGGTTTAACGGATAATCTAATGAGTCTGGAGTGCAGATGAATTGAGATGAAGTGTGAATACGGAGCGGGGCTGATGTTCAGTGGGTCTGTGGTCAGGTGGCCGGCAGGTAAGTAATGCATCCCTGCTGAGAACACTAAAATAAACCCAAATGCTTCTGTTCCATGTGGCCACTGCACCATGTCTGATAGAGATCCAGTTAATAGATCCATTTTGTCCTTGTTTGTGAGTGGGTGAAGTGTGTGAAGATGAGTATACAATTAGGACATAGATGGTATACAAAAGAGGAAAATTGAGAAAATGGAAGTGAGCTCAGAAACATGATAGCGACAGAGGTGACTCAGTGTTTCCTGTAGCAGGAAGATAAACACTTTGCCAGGCACTTGACAAAAACGGCCCGCTCCCGCTCAAATCCGATCACAACAGAGACAAAAGCTCAGATACAGATGCACACAAACACACACACTGCACAATAAAATACACTCTGCCAAGATATATGGCATTTCATAGGCTAAGCATCGGCTGGATTAAAAAAAAAAAAAGACTCGTTTTATATGAGTCACAGCTTTTATAAAAACCATCATTTCTCCATTGTTACATTTACTGTCACATTGTTGGCAAAGTACAATCGGCACAGTGTGACATCTTCCTGGCCACAACAGTTTTAGATACAGAGCGCTATTTCTAGAGACTGTCCTTATAAATATACTAGGAATGCATGAAATATTGGCAGTCATATTGCTTCTTAACAATAAATGTGACTTTAATGTTATCAGTATCAGTCCGTTAAGTAAAAAGTGCATCCCTAAAAAGTAGCATGATGTTACTATGTTTTTGGACATCTAACCTTGGAATATATACATTCCATGATATATGAATATGGTGCTCATTTTGTTGCATGGATCTCTCCAAAGTATCATAATCACCAAAAACCTTCACTAGACCATGGTGCCACCTTAATACTTTTATATACAAACATAATAAACCTTAACGTCTGAAGGTAAAACATGCTGAACAATACATGCAAAAGAAAAAAACCTAAAAGAACAAAACGAAAAAGCAGATAATTTGTGCAAATTTACTCAAGAAGGCTTGTCTTCTGAGGAACAGATGCACATATGGTAAACATCATGAGATTCTTGATGAACTTTTGCTAGTCCTCATGAGCTCAGCATGCATGCATTGGCAGAGAGACAGAGAAATCCGAGCATCTCTCGGCTCATCCTGTCAATTCTCGTGCCCTTCCCATGAGACAGGAAATGAATGCCTACAGCCACAGAAATGTGTGTGTGTGTGTGGAGGAGAGACGTCCTCATCACATCTGGAAGTGATCGCCACACCAACAACTAAAGCACATTGGGTTCTCATACACTGCCATGCAAAATAAAGCAGTAAATCACTCAGCAACAGCAAAGAAGCATTGGCTGGACTATCAGGTAACACTGGCTGTATGATCAGGCAGACAGCATCACCTAGTGGACACTGATAAATAGGAATACCTAACCTGAAGAAATACTGATAAGCTGTATTTAATACACAAGTAATCAAATAAAATGTACTAACATCTATAAAGTGATACAGACTGGCAATATGATCGGCCTGTCTGCACACTTAACAAAACCTCCATTGATCACTGTAGAACTTTGAACATTAGACTACCACAATGGTCTATGCCTTCTCTGCCCCTTGGATGTTTATTTATTTATTTATTTATTATTTTGGTTAATTTTATTAGGCTGAAACACTAGTATTACTACTACTAAATTACTACAAAATTTATGGAATAATAATTACAAGCAATATAAGACAGACTGATTATTTTTCACTAATAATAATAAGTATATTAAAATAATATAATTGATAATGATATTTTATTCCATACATTTATATTTTACAATGACTTATTTAGAAATTAATAACTAATAAATAGTAAATAATAATAATAATAGTATTATTATTATTGTAATAAAAATAACAACCAATACATATTAAAAATAATTATTATTCCTAATTATATTCCTAATAATTATAATTACATAAAGTAGGCCTAGCTTAATAATAATAATAATAATAATAATAAACAAATATAGTACAATAGTAAAAATAACACTTATTCCTATCAGTTATTTTAGACTTATTAATAATAATATTTATTCAATACATTATTCATATTTTATTATTATTGTAGTTATTAATTAGAAATTAATATCTAATAAATGGTAAATAATAATTATTCCTAATTATATTCTTAATAATTATTATTCCGTAAATGTTGGACTGATTTCTAGTAATAATCACTATTATTTTCATTAATATGATGATGATGATTATTATTGTAATAAAAATGTCAACCAATAAATATTAAAACGAATAATTATTCCTAATTACATTCCTAATAATTACAATTACATAAAAGTGGGCCTAACATAATAGAAGTAAATCCTTCCTTGTATAATCTATTTACAAATATCTTATTTTGATTTTAAAGAGACAGACTAAACAAAACCCACATATTGTATTTACAGCATCGTTTCTCAAGAAATAATAAAGGAGACTGATTAACAAGAGAAGACAACTAAAGGGGTTAAACTAGTTTGACAGAGGCCTGTTCTGACAGTCTTACACAGAGTCAGCATCTTCAGTGCCAGATTCACAGGAACATGGCCGCTTTCCTGGACACAGATCATGTTTAGTCTCAGACTATAAAATATTTCAATATGAATAATCACTACTGACAGCCAAAGTTCGTCCAAGACTCTGCCTAATCCGCTTCAGGGAAATTGGCTCCATGTGTTTCAGTTGACCGCTGATCCATCCTGGATTTCATTGTTCAGTGATTACAAAAGACAAAATATATACTGGCATTCATACAGCAGCAGTTAATCAAAGTCTGACAGCAAAATGTAAACATTTCATTTTATTTTACGTGTAACTAAAACGCATCCTGTACAAAACATTCAAAGAGCTCCTTTTGGTTGGAGAACCTCTCATCCCGGCATAATGGGAAATAAAAAAAGTCAGAGTTGGAATTCAGAATGAGTATTATCTTCCTCTGCAGAAGAATAATTCTGAACACGCTCTCATTTCCCGCTGTAATTTTGAAAGGATGAAGGTCACTTATGCAAAGTGGCTGGCAGCTCCTTTCTAAGTGAGGGACAAGATGATTACGTTAAACTAAAACCACCCACTCGCTGCAAGACGAAACATTGTGCATTTGTGACACCCTGAAAGTTTGATCACATGTATTTATATGTATATACGCTGTGTGTGTATGTTTATTCCTTACAATTGATTATATTAATGTGTTTATGCATGTTATATCTG
>JAFVLL020030820.1:0-50193 GCA_021397915.2 Tor tambroides | reverse complement strand
CAACTGACAGTTTTGACCTAAATATGATTTTCAGTTACAATAATTAATCCTAAAATTTGACATTAGTAACTTACTTTTCGCAGCATCAGTTGCGCACGCGTGCTCACAAGATCTCCCGGTTCTTACTTGTGAGTTCAGTTCACTGGAGACTCGCTCTAAATGGTTCATTTGAATCAGTGAGTTGTCGACTCGAGAACAGCTGCAATCGGATCATTCCAATTCGTGAATGAATCATTTGGTGCGATTTGCAAACCGATTTCACAGGTTCATTGAAAAGAATCAGTTTGTTCGTGAATCAGACACCGCTTCTGCGTCTCGGAGCACGTGATATATTATAAGGAGTAACGATATGTTTTATGAAATGTAGTGAAGTAAAAAGTACGATCTTATGCTTTGGAATGTAGTGAAGTAAAAGTAAAAGTTACTCAAAATAAAACTACTCCAGTAAAGTACAGATACTTGAAAAATTTACTTAAGTACAGTAACGAAGAAGTTTTACTTCGTTACTGACCACCACTGCCCATTTCTCATCTCTGGATGTGAATGCAGCTACGGACACTTTATGCTCTACTTTAACCTCTTGTCTAGACGACATTTGTCCTCTCTCCTCCAGGCCAGCACGGGCTGCTCATTCTAAACCCTGGTTATCCGATGTTCTTCGTGAGCATCGGACCAAACTCAGGGCAGCAGAGAGAAAATGGTGCAAATCAAAAGATCCGTCAGACCTGAGAAGGTATCAGTCTTTGCTTTCATCTTTCTCTGCTGAAGTCCACACTGCCAAATCATCATATTTCCACAACAAGATCAACAGTGCTCTAGACACACATAATCTCTTCAGAACATTTAATTCTCTCATCTTTCCTCCACCACCTCCCATCACTTCTATAACAGCTGATGACTTCGCCATTTTCTTCACAGACAAAACTAGAACAATCAGTAGTCAGTTCTCACCTCCACACACACAGGACCTTCAACCAACCACATCCACTGCTAAAACTCCCCATCTTCTATTTCTGTCCACCCACTGAAGCAGAAGTATCCAAACTTCTCCTCTCCAGCCATCCTACAACATGTCCTCTAGACCCAATCCCCTCACACCTTCTCCAAGCAATCTCTCCCACACTCTTACCAGCACGGGTAACCCCACTGCTCAAAAAACCTAAATTAAACACTTCTCTTATAGAAAACTACAGACCTGTCTCACTCCTTCCATTCAGAGTGAAAAGACTTGAACGAGTTGTTTTCAATCAGGTATCATTGTTTCTTTCACAGAACAACAAACTGGACGCTAACCAGTCAGGTTTCAGGAGTGGCCATTCAACTGAGACTGCGCTACTCTCAGTCACTGAAGCCCTGCGAATTGCAAAAGCTGATTCCAAATCATCAGTCCTCATTCTGCTGGATCTTTCTTCTGCTTTTGACACTGTCAATCATCAGATCAGACCAGTGACATCAACTGGTCACTGGGGTTCCTCAGGGGTAAGTTCTTGGACCCCTCCTCTTCTCCACATACACTACATCACTGGGTCCCATCATACAAGCACATGGCTTCTCCTGCCATTGCTATGCTGATGACACCCAGCTCTATCTCTCTTTTCAACCCGATGATCCAACGGTAGCTGCACGGATCTCAGGCTGCCTGGCGGACATCTCGGCATGGATGAAAGAACATCACCTACAGCTCAACCTGGCAAAGACTGAGCTTCTTGTCTTCCCTGCCACCCCAGCTCTACAGCATGATTTCACCATCCAGCTAGGTGCTTCTACAATTACCCTATCAACTTCGGTCAGAAATCTTGGTGTAATCTTTGATGACCAGCTGACCTTCTAAGACCACACTGCAAAGACTGATCGATCTTGCAGGTTTGCATTACGCAACATCAGAAAGATCAGGCCTTTTCCAACGTAGCATGCTGCACAACTTCTTGTCCAGGTCCTTGTCATTTCTAGGCTGGACTATTGCAATGCTCTTCTGGCTGGACTTCCATCATGCACAATCAAACCTCTACAAATGATTCAGAATTCAGCAGCACGATTGGTCTTCAAGGAGCCCAAAAGAGCCGATGTCACACCTCTCTTTATCTCCTTGCACTGGCTACTGGTTGCAGCTCACATCAATTTCAAGACATTGATGCTTGCATATAGAACAGCCTCAGGCTCAGCACCCACCTACTTCCACTCATTATTACGAATCTACATCCCCTCCAGAAGTCTGAGATCCGCTAGTGAGTGATGCCTCATGGTACCATCACAGAGAGACTCAAAGTCACTCTCCAGAACATTCTCCATCACTATTCCTGGCTGGTGGAGTGATCTTCCGACCCCTATCCGGAATGCTGGATCCCTGTCAACCTTCAAGCAACAACTGAAAACTCATCTCTTTCGGCACTACTTTTGTCTTTCTCTTTATTTATTCTTTCCCTTGCTAGCTTGCACTTATTTGAACAATGCCTGAGACTTGGTATTATGAGCACTTCCTCTGTCTGTTTGCTTCTTTAAGATGAATCGCTTTATGTATTCCTCAATTGTAAATCGCTTTGGATAAAAGCATCTGCAAAATGTAGATGTAATGTAAATGTGTGTTCACACACTTCATACTATGTATTTTACTAAAGTCAGGTATGCATCTTTTACTTATAGAATTACCTTCTTGTATTGATTTGATATTTTTGAATTGGTTCTATAATTTGCATAATACATATTTACTTGACTGATAATAAATTGTTACATTTGATTTTATTTTGACTTATTCCGAAATTATTTTCTCAAGTAGATTAAGTGAAGGCGTATGTTACCACAAATCTGCGCCCAGGGTTGAGTACATACTAGATCTTAGGTTAGATGGAGCATGGGGCACATCAGGTGAGATTCTAGATTTCTGACTAACTGCTTGCATTTAGTTAAGTTGCTATGCAGTTGCATTAACTATGGGGGGCTAGATAAAATACTATTGAAGTACTAGCGTGGTTCGGGCATACTTCATAGTACTGGGCATATTTCATAGTACTAGCCATAACCTCTGGTTATTGTTTCAGCTTTAGTTAAGTTGTTATGTAGTTAGATCAACTATAGGGGGCTAGATAAAAACACTACTGAAGTACTAGCATATTTCATAGTGCTAGCCATAACCTCTGATTATTGTTTCAACTTTAAGTTGTTACATCGGTGACAGCAGGGGGCTAACAGAACCACTATTTAAAACATGACAAGCATGGGGTGGTCTATTAAATAGTTAGTCATAACCTCTGACTACTGATCAGACTGGAGGGTTTGTGACCATGGGGCCCACATAAAACGACCGACGTGAGGCACCCTGAGCGACATAGATTCCGAATGAATGAGTAAATATAAAGTAAAGAGTTAGCTAGAATAATCAAATGTCATAACGAACAAACGAACAATTTGTGTTTCAATCTAAATTTGAGGTCATAATAAAATGGAGTCAGATTAGAATTTAACTTAAATTTAATAACTTTGCACACCAAGAAGACCGAACATGCAAGATACCTTTAGCCACCATTGGATACCTTCCTTGGGCCAATCGTGTGAGCCTTACATCTTTTTTTTTTATAATCTCAAAAAGCTGTGTAGTTAGCCATGTATAAACGTGATGCCATGGGTGTAAGGATGACTCCCAAGTATCTAAAACCCTGACTAGACAATCGAAAAGATATTGTCATTGTCTAACTGAGTGGGCCAATGTCCTGATATCATCATTGCCTCAGATTTATTAGCATTTACTTTGTATCCAGAAACTAATCCATAGTCTCTAAGGCATTCTAAGAAGGCCAAAAGAGATGTAAGAGGGTTTTCAATTAATGATAATACGTCATCTGCATATAATGATATCTTATGACACTTTCCTCCTTTATCCGTTATCCCCTGTATTCTGGTGTTGCTCTTTATTAATTCCACTAGTGGCTCGATACTAAGTGCAAATAAGGCTGGGGACATTGCACTCCGGGACTGGGGACTGGGCTCCAGGACAGGTTTGAAAACATCTGGTCTAAACAACTACATTCTAACATAAAATCTCTTAAAACTACATTCCGTGACACAAAAGTAATAATATTGTAAAATTATAGTGGGTTTGCTCTTCCTCCATTGATGTTCACTGAGACAAATGCTGTTATTATAGATCCAGCAACAAGTGGAGTGTTATCAGAATCAGAATCAGAATGAGCTTTATTGCCAGGTATGTTTACACATACGAGGAATTTGTTTTCATGACAGAAGCAACTGCAGTGCAACAATGACAGTGACAGAACAAAAAACACATAATAAAAAGAAGAATTAAAAAGAACAAGTAAATAAGGAATAACAATATACAAATTGACAATTGTATGTACAGGTATATAACAGTAGGCAGTTTTGTATGTACAGGTATATTATGTGCAATTTAAATGTAGACTAAATATGTGTGTTAGATAAGTGTATAAATAGTGTGTGCCCCATAATTACTGTCAAGTGTTCATGAGATGGATTGCCTGAGGGAAGAAACTGTTCCTGTGTCTGGTCGTTCTGATGCTCAGAGCTCTGTAGCGTCGACCAGACGGCAACAGTTCAAAGAGGGAGTGTGCTGGATGTGAGGGGTCCAGAGTGATTCTACCAGCCCTTTTGCTCACTCTGGATAAGTACAGTTCTTGGAGACTGGGGAGGGTTGTACCAATGATTCGCTCAGCAGTCCGGACTACGCTCTGTAGTCTTCTGAGATCAGATTTGGTAGCTGAGCTGAACCAGACAGTTATTTACGTGCAGAGGACGGATTCAATGATGGCAGAGTAGAACTGTTTCAGCAGCTCCTGTGGCAGGTTGAACTTCCTCCGCTGGCGAAGGAAATACAACCTCTGCTGGGCCTTTTTCACAATGGACTCAATGTGATTGTCCCACTTCAGGTCCTCAGAAATTGTGGTGCCCAAGAATGACTCCACTGCAGTCACAGTGCTGTTCAGGATGGTGAATGGGGGGAGAGCAGGGGGGTTTCTCCTGAAGTCCACGATCATGTCCACAGTTTTGAGCGTGTTAAGCTCCAGGTTGTTAAGACTGCACCAGACAGCCAGCTCCTTAACCTCCTGTCTGTAAGCAGACTCATCAGTACATACAAACAGTGAAGCAGTTAGAGTTCTGGGGCCAGTTACATATACATAGCCATTATGTTAAGACTCTGTCTTAAGAACTAGTTTGACCAGCTAGCAGTTAGCCAAGAGTAATCAGTCTTTCTTTTCAAATTCAAAATAGACCAATCTATCTTCTTGTAACTGACTTTAAATAGTTATGGCCAATCTTGAAGAAAACAAATGAGATGACTCATTTTTAAGACTTATTCAAAGTTTATGCAACCGGCCACTGACACTACTGGAATACTGCACTGCTGGAAAAGACTCTCAGCCAAACAGTCTTGAGAACCAGAACAAACTGTTGTATAAATGATACAATCTAATCCTGTTTACGTGAAATAAGCCACTCCTGAGCAGGTTTTATCTAATGGACCTGTTGCTATGACAGCAATATCATGATGAGCTTTGAAGAACTCACAAGATTGAGCAGTGAGATTACATATAGAAAACCTGAATGAGAAAAACAGTAATTGCACACACAGTAAATCTTAGCAATGTGATTTTTACTGATTAATGAATAAAAAAATAATAATAAAATAAATGAAAGTGTTTAAAATCAAACCTCAGGATCTCCAGCTGACAGTCTGGACTCCTCAGTCCATCAGAAAGCAGCTTCACTCCAGAATCCTGCAGGTCATTGTTACTCAGGTCCAGCTCTGTCAGACGGGAGTTTGAGGATTGTAGAGCTGATGACAAACTCTCACAAGACTGAACGGTAAGATTACAGCCATATAGCCTATGAAGAGAACAAAAAACAGCCATATTAATGTTTATCAGGTTTATAATCTCGACTGCATGTTTGTCCTAAATACAACATAAACATTAAAAGGGTAGACATTAAAAAGACATTAAAATGGTATTAGTAACAGAAATAAGCACAAATGTCAGGGCATGTCAAAAAATCTCCAAGGTCCAAAAAATCCCTCAGGATCAACTCCTGAGTGTTACGTTTGCAGCAAATCAAACTGACTCATGAACAATTTGATTCAGTTCAACTCACTGACTCAGTGATCTGGTCACAGTGGTTCACGTTATCAACACACTGAATCTGTCCTACTGAAATGAGGCAAGTAATATAATATAAAAAGTAATATAACTGTGCAGAGGATTTGATAGACAAAGCAAAAATAGAACTACTATAATAAATGCATAAAGAAAGGGAACATGTTTTAAATTGACATGAAATTGTGAATTGAAACGAACTGTTCAAAAGAATCACTTAAGGAAATTTGGTTCTTATTTCATTTCTCATAATGGAAAACTGCATTACAAAATTCCAGATTTTCCAGGATGCTTTGAAACCCTGATTGTTTTCTCATCAGGTTTTTGAGTAGACATTTCCTGCCTTGTGTCCTTGGAGAAGAATCACTGATACATTCATTCTACAATATAAATGGGAAAATCTGCTAGCTATAGTTGTGAAATGCCAGTTCATCCACATTTTGTAATAATAATATTAATAATAATAGTAATAATATTGTAAAATTATAGTGGGTTTGCTCTTCCTCCATTGACGTTCACTGAGACAAATGCTGTTATTATAGATCCAGCAACAAGTGGAGTGATACAAACAGTGAAGCGGTTAGAGTTCTGGGGCCAGTTGCATATACATAGCCACTATGTTAAGACTCTTTCTTAAGAACTAGTTTGACCAACTAGCAGTTAGCCAAGAGTAATCAGTGTCATGGACTACGCTCCATTCAGCTTAAACACTCCCAAGTAATTCCAGGACACAGATGATTCTGTGGCTCTGACATCTGTGGCCATGAAATCATCTGAAAGACTGGTTTTGGCTTATCTGAAGGACACCACTGGTCCCTTACTGGACCCCCTGCAGTTTGCCTACAGAGCAAACAGGTCTGTGGATGATGCAGTCAACATGGGACTGCACTTCATCCTGCAGCATCTGGACAGACCAGGGGTTTATGTGAGGATCCTGTTTGTGGACATCAGCTCCGCTTTTAATACCATCATCACGGACACCCTTCAGAATAAACTAACTCAGCTCTCTGTCCCCACCTCCGTCTGTCAGTGGATCAGCAGCTTCCTGACAGACAGGCAGCAGTCAGTAAAGCTTGGTAAATTCACATCCAACACCCACACCATCAGCACTGGAGCTCCTCAGGGCTGTGTCCACTGCTCTTCTCCCTCTACACGAATGACTGCACATCTAAAGACCCCTCTGTCAAGCTCCTGAAGTTCGCAGACGACACCACACTGATCCGCCTCATCCAGGACGGTGTCGAGTCTGGTTACAGACTGGTGGTTAATGAGCTGGCTATCTGGTGCTGTCTTATCAACCTGGAGCTTAACACGATAAAACTGTGGAGATGATCGTGGAGTTCAGGAGAAACCCCCCTGCTCTCCCCCCACTCACCATCATGAACAGCACTGTGACTGCAGTGGAGTCACTCAGATTCCTGGGCACCACAATTTCCCAGGACCTGAAGTAGGACAATCACATTGACTCTATTGTGAGAAAGGCCCAGCAAAGGTTGTACTTACTTCACCAGCTGAGGAAATTCAACCTGCCACAGGAGCTGCTGAAGCAGTTCTACTCTGCCATCACTGAATCCATCCTCTGCACTTCAGTAACTGTCTGGTTCAGCTCAGCTACCAAATCTGACCTAAGACGACTACGGACGGTAGTCCGGACTGCTGAGCGAATCATTGGTACAACCCTCCCCACTCTCCAAGAACTGTACTTATCCAGAGCGAGCAAAAGGGCTAGTAAAATCAATCTGGACCCCTCACATCCAGCACACTCCTCTTTGAACTGCTACCGTCTGGTCGACGCTACAGAGCTCTGAGCACCAGAACGACCAGACACAGAAACAGTATCTTCCCTCAGGCAATCCATCTCATGAACACTCGACAATATAACATGGAACACACAACTATTATACATTATCCATTCACCACACTTACTTATTTTATTTTATTTCTCATTTCAAATTTGCACATACTTGACCTGTACATACACAATTGTCCATATTATATATTGTTTTTTTTTCTTTGCTGTTGTGTACATTGCCTATTTGTGTATTTGTATATTATTCTTTTATTATCTGTGTCCTGTCCTGTTGCTGTCTTTTTGTTGCACTGTCACTACAACAAATTCCTCGTATGTGTAAACATACTTGGCCAATAAAGCTAATTCTGATTCTGATTCTGATTCATTCCATAAAGTTTACTGGGAATATTGTGAAACTGTAATACAATATAAATATATATAATATATATATATATATATATATATATATATATATATTAATATTAAATCCAAATACAAGTGACAGAGAAAACAGCATGGATATCTACACGGCGGTGATCTGTATGATAAAACGCAATCGAGCTAGTAAACAATCGGCAGTAATAAACGTAAAGCTAACTTAGCCATCTCAATACTCTTACAAAAGATGAAAATAGACACTATCCTAATATTACATGATAAGAAATACTCACAGACATTACTTTAGCAAAAGGGAAGAGGAAAAGGCGATCGCTCGAGAAAAGGATGACTGAGAGAGCTCGCAGACTGCTGCGACTGACTACCGCATAGCAATCTACTTCCTGATTCATGACGTGCGCAGTACCGCGTTACTACCGTTACAAAGATAAACAGATCACGCTGTACTGTTGAAACAAAACAAAAATACCCTTTTTTTACATGCAGCATGACAATCAGTCTTTCTTTTCAAATTCAAAATAGACCAATCTACCTTCTTGTAACTGACTTTAAATAGTTATGGCCAATCTTGAAGAAAACAAATGAGATGACCCATTTTTAAGACCTATTCTAAGCAGTTTATGCAACCGGCTAGTGATGGGTCGTTCTTGAACGAATCGTTCATTTTGAACGAATCTTTAATGTGACTCGGGAAGAACGAGTCGTTTCGGGGAGTGATTCGTTCAGTCGCGCATGCGCAACATCCTATAGGTTCTGCACTGAATTAGTTCACCTGTTTCGAGTCTTCGGGTTTGACTCGTTCGTTCATCACGTGACAGCCTCATAAACTAAACCTATGCAGTCAGAGCCGGAAAGAGAATTGATTAGTTCATCTCGAGTCTTCGGGTTTGAGTCGTTCGTTCATCACGTGACAACCTCGTAAACTAAACCTATGCAGTCAGAGCCGGAAAGAGAATTGATTAGTTCATCTCGAGTCTTCGGGTTTGAGTCGTTCGTTCATCACGTGACAGCCCCATACGCATAACCTATGCAGCCAGAGCCGGAAAGAGAATTGATTAGTTCATCTCGAGTCTTCGGGTTTGAGTCGTTCATCACGTGACAGCCTCATAAGCTAAACCAATGCAGTCTGAGGGGAAAAGACTTAATAATAATAATAATAATAATAATAATAATATTAATAACCAACTCTTTAGTTTATTACCTTTGTTACCACATTCAGTGTTATGAACCATCATGACAGAAATTCACACATTTATAAACCGTAAGAAATAAAAAGCTACAGTTTGAGACCAGAAACGCATCACGTAACTGTAAGAGTAAATAATAATAATAATAATAATAACTATGCACCCGTTTGTAAGGAATTCAAATTAACTAATTTCTCTATCCAATGCTGTCACGTCACGTGACAAAAGAACGAACGACTCAAACCCGAAGACTCGAGATGAACTAATCAATTCTCTTTCCGGCTCTGACTGCATAGGTTTAGCTTATGAGGCTGTCACGTGATGAACGAACGACTCAAACCCGAAGACTCACGAAATGAACTAATCAATTCTCTTTCCGGCTCTGACTGCATAGGTTTAGCTTATGAGGCTGTCACGTGATGAACGAACGACTCAAACCCGAAGACTCACGAAATGAACTAATCAATTCTCTTTCCGGCTCTGACTGCATAGGTTTAGCTTATGAGGCTGTCACGTGATGAACGAACGACTCAAACCCGAAGACTCGAGATGAACTAATCAATTCTCTTTCCGGCTCTGACTGCATAGGTTTAGCTTATGAGGCTGTCACGTGATGAACGAACGACTCAAACCCGAGGACTTGTCAGATAAGAGGTGAGGTGAGCTAATCATAAACTAAAGACCCAGCTAAACAACAAATTATTTTGTTATCTGTTTCTTATACCATTATAGTTTTGCATTGTGTGTAGTGTGATCAACGTTTGCATAAGTAGTAGATGTGTTAGGGAAGTAGCACGTAACATTTTAATTATATTTTGCTAAAATGAACGAAATGAACGAAATGACTCGAAAAAAGATTCGTTCATTTTGCTGAACAAGACTCAAAGGTCCGAGTCAGTAAAATGATCCGAACTTCCCATCACTACAACCGGCCACTGACACTACTGGAATACTGCACTGCTGGAAAAGGCTCTCAGCCAATCAGACTCGAGAACCAGAACAAACTGTTGTATAAATGATACAATCTAATCCTCTTTACGTGAAATAAGCCACTCCTGAGCAGGTTTTATCTAATGGACCTGTTGCTATGACAGTAATATCATGATGAGCGTTGAAGAACTTAAGAAACCTGGATCATGTCAAAAAATAAAATTCAGCTATTTGTCACCTCAATATTTGATATTCTTCATGCTGCTCTGCTGCACTCCATTATGCACCGATCAGTTTGATGTTTGAATGACCAAAAAAGTTATTTTTTAGGCCTCAGTGGTCTAAGAGTGCTCTCCAAGGTAAAAATTATTAAAATAACCATCAAATCAAGAAGACAGGGTTTTACTGATAACAGAAACAGCAAACAGTAAAGTAATATCTATTGACCCAAAATATTCAACTTTATATAGAGTCAGAGTGCAAAGTAGGCAATTATAAATTAAGAGTGAATGCATACATATTTTTAAAATAAAAATACTATTGGCAAATAGTTCAAATGTATTACATACATACATTCAAAGTAAAATTGCAGTACTAATATTTATGGCTGTCTTAATATCTTTGCTTTCAATGATTAAACCATAGAGCTTTTATTAATTTTATAAAGTATAAAAAAATAAAATAATTTATAATATTTTGTAAAACCATGGGAAACATTAAAGCTTCTTGTTGCTTCAACATTCATAATTCTCATTACAGATTTGGAAAGATGTTTGGTGCATTTTGCATTTTAAAATCCATGTTTATCCATGTTGACCCAAACTCACAGCGCTTGCATGAAATGGAGTTTGTGTGAAGTAACATTTACTGCAAACTGAGAAGCGATTTTCTCATGTGTTGATGAATACGGTGTCATGTTTCACTTTCAAACTAAATGTGGTAGCATGTTGTTAATCATTTTATGGAAAACAATTTACCTCAGTATCTCCAGCTTGCAGTTTCTCTTCAGTCCATCAGAAAGCAGCTTCACTCCAGAATCCTGCAGGTCATTGTTACTCAGGTCCAGCTCTCTCAGAAGAGAGTTTGAGGATTGTAAAACTGATGACAAACTCTCACAAGATTGAGCAGTGAGATTACATATAGAAAACCTGAACGAGAAAAACAGTAATTGTGCACACAATAAATCTTAGCAATGTGATTTTTAATGATTGATGAAAAAAAAATAAAATAAATGAAAGTGTTTAAAATCAAACCTCAGGATCTCCAGCTGACAGTCTGGATTCTTCAGTCCATCAGAAAGCAGCTTCACTCCAGAATCCTGCAGGTCATTGTTACTCAGGTCCAGCTCTCTCAGATGGGAGTTTGAGGATTGTAGAGCCGATGACAAACTCTCACAAGACTGAACAGTGAGATTACAGCCATATAGCCTGTGAAGAGAACAAAAAACAGCCATATTAAATGTTTATCAGGTTTATAATCTCGACTGCATGTTTGTCCTAAATACAACATAAACATTAAAAGGGTAGACATTAAAAAGACATTAAAATGGTATTAGTAACAGAAATAAGCACAAATGTCAAGGCATGACAAAAAATCTCCCAGATCCAAAAAAATCCCTCAGGATCAACTCCTTAGTGTTAAGTTTGCAGCAAATCAAACTGACTCATGAACAATTTGATCCAGTTCAACTCACTGACTCAGTGATCTGGTCACAGCTGTTCATGTTATCAACACACTGAATCTGTCCTACTGAAATGAGGCAAGTAATATAATATAAAAAGTAATATAACAGTGTACAGAGGATTTGATAGACAAAGAAAAAATAGAGCTACTATAATAAACGCATAAAGAAAGGGAACATGTTTTAAATTGACATGAAATTGTAAATTGAAACAGACTGTTCAAAAGAATCACTTAAGGAAATTGGGGTCTTATTTCATTTCTCATAATGGAAAACTGCATTACAAAATTCCAAATTTTCCAGGATGCTTTGAAACCCTGATTGTTTTCTCATCAGGTTATTGAGTAGACATTTCCTGCCTTGTGTCCTTGGAGAAGAATCACTGATACATTCATTCTACAATATAAATGGGAAAATCTGCTAGCTATAGTTATGAAATGCCAATTCATCCACATTTTTTAACAGTGATTTAGTGAATGTCAAACCTCAGTATGTTCAGCTGACAGTGTGAACTCTTCAGTCCATCAGAAAGCAGCTTCACTCCTGAATCCTGCAGGTGATTGCTACTCAGGTCCAGCTCTGTCAGATGACAGTTTGATGATTGGAGAGCCAAAGATACAGTTTCACAGCATGTTTCATCAAAACCACAGCCGTCAAATCTGCCAAAACAGAAGGTTATGTTAGTTATTTTCTGATGTTCAGTGTTTCTGCAATAACTTATTGTACCCTTCATAATCAGAACAGCAAGACATTTTAAATAATATTTTGAAATTTAATTGTTTACTGATGTAGAATAAAATATTTTATCAAACAGCAGATACTCACAGGGCTTTTCTGCAGCATCTCATAGCTGGAATAAGTCTCTTGTAGTTTGAAGATGACGTGAACCTCTTTGGGTTGAACTCATCCAGCACCTTCTCTGACATCAGCAGTACTGTGGTCAGCAATGAACACATTGAAGATGATAGGTCTCTTCCTGGATGTTCATCTGAACTAAGGTATCTCTGTATTTCCTCATATAATGAATGATCCTTGAGCTCAAGCAAGCAGTAGAATAGGTTGACTGAAGCTTCATCAGAGATAAAGTACCCGTCTTGCACTTGTTTAATGTATTGAGTTGTTTGTCTGATGCTCTCTGTGGTGTCTTCAGTGTGTTCGATCAGGCCTTTGAGCAGGTCTTGGCTGGATTCCAGTGTAATGCCCATCAGAAACCGCAGGAACAGGTCCAGATGTCCTCTCTGACTCTCCATGGCTTTATCAACAGCCTTCTTTAGTAGCTTCTGCAATGTGACATTTTCTTTAGGATTATCAAAGAAAAACTGAAGCTCATCCATGTTCTTGTTCAGGTAACAGATGAACACATGCACTGCGGCAAGAAACTCTTGAACACTTAGATGCACAAAGCTGAAAACCTTCTTGTAATGAAGTCCATCTTCCTTCTTGAAGATCTCAGCGATCATTCCTGTGAGCTCAGTGTCTTTACTCACAACAATATCACATGCTTTCAGATCTTCCTCATAGAACACAATGTGTTCCTTCTTCAGCTGTTCAAATGCTAGCTTGGCTAGCTTTAAAATCATTGGTCTGTTTGAATCTAAGTTCTTTGTAGATTCTATTTGTTCTTGGTCATCATATTTCTGGTTCTTCATGTTCATCTGTATCAGCAGGAAGTGGATGTACATTTCCGTGAGTGTGCTGATGTTCTCTTCACTGTTGTTGATGAGAATATCCTGAAGTACTGTGGCTGTGATCCAGCAGAACACAGGAATATGGCACATGATGTAGAGACTACGAGACGTCTTAATGTGTGAGATGATTCTGTTGGCCAGACTCTCATCTGTGATTCCCTTTCTGAAGTACTCCTCCTTCTGTTGGTCAGTGAATCCTCGCACCTCTGTAAACAAACCTACATACTGAGGAGGGATCTGATTGGCTGCTGCTGGTCGTGAGGTCACCCAGACCAGAGCTGATGGAAGCAGATTCCCTTTCACCAGATTTGTGAACAGCAAATCTACAGATGATCTTTCCTCAACATCGTTCAATGTTTCGCTTTCAAATGTCAAAGGCAGGCGACACTCATCAAGTCCATCAAATATAAAGGCAAGTTTATATTCCTCATATAACTCTGACTTTTCCAGGTTCTTCAATTCAGCATAAAATTTCAGCAGAAACTCATGGAGATTGATCTTTTTGTCTTTAATGCAGTTAATCTCTCTGAATTGAAGCAGGAACACACAGTCTATATTGTGATTGGCTTTTCCTTCTGCCCAATCCAGGATGAACTTGTGCACAGAGACAGTTTTTCCAATGCCAGCGACTCCCTTGGTCAGCACAATATTCTTCTCATTTTTTTCCCTTAATAATGTAAATATATTATTGCATTTGATTGGTTTGTCCTGTGTTTGTTTGTTCTTGTTGAAAGCATCATCAATCTTCAGAATCTCATGTTCCTGATTGACATCTTTCATATCTCCCTCTGTGATGAAGAGTTCTGTGTAAACAGCCTGGATATGTGCTTTATTTTCTTTCTTGCCCTCAAAAATACATTCTGCTTTCTTCTTCATGTTGGATTTGTGATTATTCAAGAATTTTTTCAGAATCAAATCTGCTGTTTTAAAAGATGATTAAGTTAAAACACGAAAAGCAAAAACAGATTTCATTTTTATAAAGAAACATGACAAAGCTTTTACATCAGCATGATCTCTTCAGAATTAATTAAACATATTGCAATTAAATTACTTTTGAAAGTAACACCACAGACTTTAAATATACAAAGATGGTGCACATAATACTTGAATGGGAGAAAGTGTAACGCACAACATGGTGGAATAGTCCCACTTCTGAATAAAAGAGCTAATTGGTAAAGTCATTGTGTCACTGCAGCTGCACTAAGAAGCTCCGGTTGCTATAGAAATAGTCAGCATCCTGAGATGTGCTCTTAGGACTGTGTATGTGCAATGACTGGTCTAGCCTGAAAAATAAGCTTTTTTACGCTATTTGAGTATAAGGAACAAATTTTATGAAACACTTTTTGACATTTCATTGTTGATTTCAAATGTAATCGTAAGCTTGGTGAACAGCTTTGGAGAATTCAATGTTTCCCTATTCAGAGAGATAGGAGCTGCACTTGCATGACTGAAATAGCTGCTTGAGAGGCGTTTCAAAGAAGGCCGCCGAGTGAAATGACTTGCCTTAAAGGAACTTTGGTAATACAGCTTTGAGATTTTCGATTTAATTAATTCACTAAATTTGTCACGTCTCTCATGGATTTAGGCATTCGGATCAAGTCATCCCTAATTTGTAAACTCAGTACAGAGGACAGGGCTTCAGGAACAGTTGGCATTGAATGCACTGTTTCTGTGTATATAAGGTATACTGTTGAGGAGGTCAGTCTAGTTAGATCTGGTGATACAGTACATCACTCCTCACATTTCACCTCTGTTCTAATATTAATACTGCTCCCAAACCTGATCTGCCCAACATTATGAACAATGCCATTGCATGGAGGTGTTTTTATTCATTGCCATTGATAATCTTACACTAACTGTGATTTATACAGTGAAAATTATAAAAAAAAATAAAATAAAAAAAACCCTTTTGAATACGACTGATAAGACTGCACCTTGTTTTTCGGTGTGTTTCTCTGCCGTCTCTGTCTCTGAGATTTTTCGTGGCTCTGTGAGAAGAGAGAAAAATGACAGAAGTAAAAAATGTGTGACAAAATATACAGATACATGAAAGAAAATACTGTAAAGTATGTTTGCGTAAGAACAATATGACCATAAATGAACTGTGAGATTCAGAGGTCTCTCACAGGCCTCCCTGTTATTCTCTTCCTGAGTGTATTATGAGTCACCATTCACTTCCCTTATGTTCAGGTTATATTCCATATTTGTTATTTCCAACTGTGTTAATGAGTAAGAAATTATTCATTTTATGGTTTTATCTTTGTACGCTCTCTGGGGCAACTACTTTCTATGCAAAGTATAAAATGTGTAAACGGCTCAATAAAGATTGAAGATTTAGACATGACTGTGTTCATGTGACAGTTCTTCACACATCCGTGCAGACCATTGATGACTGAGACGGACTGAGAAACAATCGTTACTGAACTGACAAGGAAGAGAAATCTAATTCTTACGTGACCTTTAATAGGAATAGGATTCACGATCACTCAGCATTATTTCACTGACCGCTTATAAGCAGTGTCTCAGTAAGCACAGTTACAGTGACAGTACCGTGTCCTGCAATGCTGTAGTTGATGGTCACTGGAGCTGTGATGGTGTTTCCAGTGAGTACAGGAACGTTAGCATTTGCTCCTGTCTGGGCATTCAGATTAACACTGACTCCAGTGTGATCACTGCTGCTTATCTGGACTGGAATATAAACAGAGACATTAATTACATTTCCTAAATGACACCTTTAACATTACTGATATTCCTTTCTTCATTACCTTGCTTGAATTTCATCTTTTCTTCTTCGGGCTCATCTTGTGTGTCACAATTCTGACAACATCGTGCACAAAAAAGTGGCATCATCCTTCACCCATTCACTGCTGTTGGACAAAACAAAAAAGGTTTTTAAAAGCTCCTCTGTCACCAGACACTTTCCAAAAATAAATAAGCAACTATTTGAAAATAAACAACTAAATAAAATATAGCAGCAGTTATAAAATGAGTTATTATATGTAATATTATATGTAATACATCCTGTGTGGATGTATTATTCACTATATTTAAAAAAACGAATAATAGTTTTTTTTCTCTCTTAGAATCATGTAAAATAACGATAAAATAATAAAATTATTAGGAGAACATCTCACAATAAATGCCTGCTAATTCACAACATGCTTACAGCTGTAGTTGTTGTGTTTGTCTTGTTTCTGTTGTTTCTCTTTTCTTCAGTGAATCTGCCTGTTAACAGCAACTGTTCATCAGTGTCTGAATTCATTTATACTCATGTAGGGAATAATGAATGAGGGTGTAGGGTGTGATTTGGTCTCTGAGTTAGTATACTGCAGTAGGTCACCTTCTCGAAAACAACAAATATTTCCCAGAATGCATAATTTTCTATGGTTTAATGGAAAACAGTATGTTACACTGCATGAAAAGAGGTGTATCTGTACTAGGAAACTCCTGTATACACCACTGATTTTCGGAAGTATCTAGTAGTACCACTGAGTGTATACGTCAAATTCCACCAAGTTAGGATACTTCCGTAATGATACCAATCCGGATGTATCTTGCTGAGGTATCCTACCATGGTACATCCATTTGTTGCCATGACACTTAATCCACTCAAAGATTTTGTCAGGGAGACATTTTCACACCTCAAGAGCCACACCTTTGCACAACTCTGTCCCCTATTGGTTTTTTATCTCAACATTGATTGGTTGTTTGAAAATAAAACATCCAAATCCCTGGCAACTATTGGAGCATTACCCAGTCACTTTCCTGTTGATATTATTTGATTGGTCACACTTTTTATTCATCCCAACCTAATCCCTCATAGCTTAGTGACTTGATTGGTTATTGGCCAGCTATGTAGATAGACCCTAACCATTCCCCACACCCTCAAAAAATGAGAATAGAATAGATTTTTTTAAAATGAGTTTTATTAAAATGTAACCAACACTTTTTAGCAATGTGAAAATATATAATATATGAAACTGTACAAATGGTTTAATCAAACAAAACAGTTCCCAAAGCAATAAAAAATTAAAAGAAAAACAATTATAGAATATGAAACTGTACAAAAAAAGCAAATAAAGAAAAGGAAAACAATGAAAAAATGAACAAATGTGCAATTATATTAAAGGGGTCATATAATGCTATATCCACTTTTACAAGTTGATTGTACTGAAATGTGTGTTGGCAGTGCCTGTACACAACCATCCTATAATGATAAAAATCCATCCAGTGTTTTTTTTTTAATCTCCTAATATGTTTTCCACTTTCTCAAATCGAGCTGTTCATCTTGTGACGTCACAAGATCGGAGGCCCCTCCCACAATTGTTGATTGACAGGAGCGTTTCAACACAGACCCGCCCTGAGCAAGCTGTCATCATAGTCCACCATTGTCGATACGCTGGAGCAGAGTGGCGTCTAAGGGAGCGTGGTGTTCTGTTCTTGGGTGTAATAACGAACACAGCAGTCGTTTTAAATAGTAGTCGTTTTGATGTTCCTAAATCAGAACCTCTGAAGACGCAGTGGCTGAGTTTTGTTTTCGAAAGGAATAGTCCCCCAGATCAACCTCAATTCTTTTATGTTTGCGCGAATCATTTCTCACCAGACTGCTTTATAAACGAGGATCAGTTTAAAGCTGGTTTTGCCAAGAAGCTGCTCCTGAAAAAAGGATCGGTACCAACTATTCATGTTCCTGCTGCACCTCCAGAAGAAGTGAGTGTAACGTTTTATTAACCTTTATATTAATCTTTGCTAATCGCTTGCATGTTTCACCATGAATGTGGCTAAAGTTTACACTAACTTTCATTACGTGAAATCAAGTGTTCATTACGGCATGTTTTCTATGTACGACGTTCTCAATATAATTAATAATCCCACGTTTGTAATGAACAACGCGTTATGGTTATTGTGTTATTATAAACTGTGTATGCTGTGGTAAAGTTAATGTGGTAACAGTACATTAAGCTTAATTTGTAAATGGTTTATAACGGTGTCTGTTACTGATTAATAAGTAATATTATGTGCCAGTACATACAAAGATAGATCAAAGTGACATTACATTAACCAGCCATTCAGAAATGTCCTGTTCGAGCCTTAATTGCCAAACTTCTTCGGGGCCATCATCTTGTTCCGTGTCCGACTCCGGTTCAATTTTTTTTTTTTTTTTTTGACTCCGGTTCAAATTGATATGGTTGCACAGTGTCCTCAGAAACTCCCGCTGCCATTCTTCTGCCAAAAGATACTCTCAACTGTTGTCAAGGCAACACTCCACATGTGTTGTGTCACGCCTCACAGAGCAGAGGGGCGGGGTGAGCAGAGCTCACCATCATTTAAAGGCACATGCACTGAAATGGAGTGCTGAACAGAGAGCTGTTTTTGACCAGGAAAAATGAGTGTTTTCTTACAATACTAACGAGAATTTTTAATTAAAGTATATTACAAACTTTTCATTTAGACCCTAAAGAATCATATTAACTTGTACAAAAATGGCATTATATTACCCCTTTAAAAGCAACATGAAAACACATAGGCAGTGCTTGTTAAAGTAACAAAAAAGAGTGTCCTTCTGGCTCAGTTCCATCAGCTCTAATACGCTGACGGTGTATAAGGGCATAGCGCATATCCGCCTCCAATCTGCGCTGAAGCTGCTGGCAAAGATCGGACAACTGTTGATTCCTGTGAGGTGGAGACCTCACAACCCACACCGGCCTTTCATCAACAATGGCATCCTCCTCATCAGACATCAGTTCCAGTGTTGCAGTCTGCCACAGTTCTCTCTCTGCATCGGTTTTTATGACCCTTGACCTGGACTCCAGCAACTGCAAAACACACCATATGTTAACCTCGAAAAACACAGAGATGTACCAAACTTAATACATAGATTAATTTCTACACTTACTCGTCTTTTCCTTTGTCGGTTTTTAGCCCCTGCCTTAATGGAGTCTCTTAGCTGGGACTTTCCTGGCCGAGACAAAGAGTATTTCCTCCGCAATGTCTCGTAGTAAGTCCTGCAACATGCTAAATAAATAAAAAAATATTCAAATAAGTGACAGAAACAATTCAAATTAAAATAGGGATAAAAAAATGAGGGACATAAAATAATTACAATAACATTTTTATGATTACCTTTTATACACTCAGGGTCTGCATCTTCAAAAGTTGTCCTTAATTCCTGCAGCAGATAAGTCATCACTGCCTGATTATGAGGTGAATTTATTCTGTGTTGAAAGAGAGTCGTGTGTCATTAATTACATTTAAATGAATTCACAAAACCCAATAAATTGCATGTAAGAAAACCCGTCTTACCCAGTTTGTGGATCGAACTTGTGTGTGTTGTTTTCCGAATTGTGGAGGCGCCTTACAGCTTCCTGTAACGTTGAATTAAAAACGCTTTAATACATACACACATACATACATAGGAAACAAAGAGTTTTCAAACATCGTATATTACGGACGTTACAAACTGTTAAATAGTTGTGTAGCCAAGCGCTAACTTGGCGAGGTATTATTTACACCTATATGGTCGGCTAATATAAAACTCAACTTACCGCAATGCCTACGTTACGCGCCCTCTTAACTCTTTTATGCACATGGCCTGGCTCTTCCCGTGATCTTTCCTCGTCGAACTTGCGCTTCAAAGCTTCAAGACACTGGATAGTCTCTTCAAGAAGAGCAGTGTGTGCAGCCTGCCTCTCCATCAAACCCTCAAGCTGACGAGACAAAGCGCTCTGACCAGAGATGAGCTGTTTCATCAAGTCGTTTAAACTCAGTGGGCTTGATGCTGGTTGCTGACCCTTTGTCACAGGAGTACAAAAACTTAGGTTCCTCTTGCACGCCATCACAAACAATATTTCGTCCTTGCACCAAGTCGAAGTTCGTAAGTATAACTTCCGTACACAATGCTGACTATTTAAGTTGTCGCGCGAATGAAAAGACACCGTAATACCATTGGTTGCGCCCACATTACGTCACCGACATAATGCGCGGAACTCTGTTTTGAGTGGATACTTTACAAATACAACCTTTGCCATTGGATGCTTTCCGCGACACCCCGCCCACCACTGCCAATAATGTTTGTATTTATATCTGTGGGAAAATATGATTCTGGACTTGTTGCCTGTCATGATGGAAGGGCACTTGAGGTCGCCTTCGCCTTCGGATCTATTGAGAAGAAAGAGAGCCCGGCGATTTTGTGATCACTGCAACGATATGGTATCACATGCCCATTTTTATCGTCACAAAAAAACTTTTTTTCGTAATGGAGTTTGGATCAAAGATGCTACAACCCAAGACAACTCAAGTGTGGAAATAAATGCAGAATTAGACGATTGTGCACGTGATGAAAGCCTTGATCCATCAGAAGTGAAAAATGTCTTGGATGTCCCCTTAGGTAAGTTATTGAATTTATTTTATAAAGTAAAAATCTATGTCAGCAAACAAAACGATATATAAAGGAATTACAGCATATGAAATTAGTTATTTGTTTAAACTTGTATTTTTTTTGACTTAGGATATAGCTGCTGTTATGATCTTGCCAATTTGACAATGTACAAAAGAACTATATAAAGTGCACAATAGTGTTTTGAAGAAAATATTCTTGTTAAGATTCAGTGATAATCTGTTTCTATGTTGATTTGCTAATGTGGCCATTGGTTTAATGACTGTTGACCACATAGCTTTAGTTACTGTTATTAATGGTCCATCTGCACATATACATATGATAATGCAGTGATGAAGTGCGGGGTGTTTACAAGATGATTTAAGTGAAAGCCTGTTAACAGTAACCTATGATGAGCATTGACATGTATGACCATATTACCATGGTTTTGTGATTATAATGGTATTGTGGTCTTTAAATGTTTAGGTTGATTAGCTTGTAAACATAAATAATCTTTTTACAGAGAACTTTGGCAGCATAGAAGATGGAAATCTGTGCATGCTTGAGGAAGACATGCATTTCAATGAAAATCCAGATTCACCGGAAGGACTGCTTGATTTACCATCAGTTTCTGATGGTATGTATATATAGTGTGTTATTACATAATGTATATACATCATTGTTTGTTCTGTGCTTACAAATAATGTTTCTCTTTTTGTAATTTTAATAAGAAGACAGCAATGAGCTCAGGCTTTTCCTGGAGCCCAGTGAAACAGAGTCTTCAGATGATGACATTGACAGTGAAGAGGCAATCTTTACAGATGAGCAGGACCATGAAGATTTTGATTTTGCAGAAGATGCTGACTCTGAAGCAGATAAAACCAATGGTGATGACTCTGGGCAGTTACTTGTAAAGCTCCTAGCATTCATGCTTTTAACCTGGCAAGCTGTGTTCAACATATCAGACAACGCCATCACTTCATTGCTGCTATGCCTCAGACACTTTATGTGGCTCATTGGAAATATTATCTCTTCTGATGTACTTAGCAGTTTTGCTGACATGATTCCCAAGACTTTACATTCACTAAGGAAATTGACCAGTATTCACAGAGACAACTTCTGCAAATACGCTGTCTGTCCCAAGTGTAAGACGACATATACACTTGCTGAGTGTTATCAAATCAGTAGGAATGGTTCTGTTACCAGTAAAACATGTGGATATATTCCATTTTACAAGCATCCACACAAGACATCTGCCCTGAGAAAGAAATGTGGCTCTCTCTTAATGACCAAAGTTACACGTTTTAATGGCACAGAAAGTCTTTACCCAAAACAAACCTATTGTTATAAGAAAGTAATTCAGTCATTGGAAATTTTGATTAGAAGACCTGGATTTTTGGAAAAGTGTGAGAAGTGGAGACAAAGACAAATTCCTGACTCTGTAATGGCAGATGCATATGATGGACAGATTTGGGCAGACTTTCAGTATGTTAATGGACAGCCATTTTTAGCAGAGCCAAACAATTTTGCTCTCATGATGAATGTTGATTGGTATCAACCCTTCAAGAATTCCCCATATTCAGTAGGGGTCATATATCTGGCCATTTTGAATTTGCCACGAGAGGAGCGCTTTAAGCAGGAGAATATCATTTTAGTTGGAGTTATACCAGGACCTAAAGAACCAAAGAACAACATTAACACTTATCTTGACCCTTTGGTGGATGAACTTCGTGAGCTGTGGGATGGAGTTCCCATATTTGATTCTTCATTTTTGGGGTGCCAAGTCTACAGAGCTGCTCTTCTGTGTCTTTCATCAGACATTCCAGCTTCACGCAAGTGTGGTGGATTTGTGGGCCATGGAGCTTTAAGAGGTTAGTTTTCTACTATTTTGCCATTACATTTGTTGTTTAAACTTAAAAGTACATCTGTTTTTAAGAGACATCATCCATTCACTGTTGTATTTGTGTTGTATAGGATGTAACAAATGCCTGAAAACATTCAAGAAGACATCCTTTGGGGGGAAAACAGACTTTTCTGGCTTTGACCGTTCATCCTGGGTCCCACGCACTTCAGAAGAGCACAAGCGGTATGCAAAAATGACTGAGAAGGCAACTACAAAGGCAGCCCAAAAAAGACTTGAAGCTCAATATGGGGCCAGGTGGTCTGAACTTTTTCATCTCAAGTATTATGATGCCATAAGGTTTGTTGTCATTGACCCAATGCATAATCTACTTCTCGGAACAGCCAAGCACATATTCAGGTTATGGACTGAGCTTGGTGTTTTAAGCACCAATAAGCTTGATGAAATACAAAGAAGAATAGATTCTTTAAAGGTGCCTCATGATGTGGGAAGGATTCCTCGGAAAATTGCCTCTGGGTTTAGTGGATTTACTGCTTATCAGTGGAAAAATTGGACTACTATATTTTCTCTTTTTTGTTTGAAGGGATTGATTGGTGACAAACATTATGATATGTGGTCTGACTTTGTACAAGCATGCATTATCATATGCTCAAGAGTTATCTCCACAGATAGACTGGAAGTAGCTGACAGGTATCTGCAGACATTTTTATCTAAGTTTGTCAGTCTTTATGGGCCACTAAACTGCACACCCAACATGCATCTGCATTTACATTTGAAAGACTGCATTTTAGATTATGGACCTGTCTATTCATTCTGGTGCTTCTCTTTTGAAAGATTTAATGGAATGTTAGGGCAGTATCATAATAACCGCCGAAACATTGAAGTTCAAATCATGAGACATTTTCAACAGAACCAACAACTTTATATGCCATTGCCTTGTGAATATGGTACTGAATTTATCAACATCCTAGCAAGCAAGAAATGTGATACTTTGTCTCTTTATGGAGCCACTGACATGATGTTTTTGAAACAAAATTCCCAGATCTCATCTGAAACGTTTCTTTTAGAGAATGTAGCCAGTATTGAGCCACTGCCCCAATTTCAGGATGTTGTTCTAGATGAATCTGACAGAGAACATCTTTTATTAATGTACAATAAAATATATCCTGACAGCTGTGTCTTACAGGTAGCTCGTTTGGCAAAGACTTAAGTTAAGAATCTTGGAGTAACTCTGTCAGTTAATAGTTGTAGAACTGAAAGGTCTGCTTGTGTTTTGGCTAAATGGTGTGCTGGTAATTCCAGTTTTGAGGAACCAGTCCTAGATCCAAATGCAGATGTCCGCCCTGGAATTATTAAAAGGTTTCTGATAGTTACTTTAAAACGGCTATGTACTTTTCAGCATATTGTTGCAAAGGTAACATGGTTGCACCGTCATCCAGACAGACATTTCTTTGGGAGTCCTGTAGAAGTATGGAGTTTGCAGGGCACACATACGGATGCTGCTTCAGCATTTCTCTCTGTTGAGCGCATTGCAGGCAGATGTGTACTTAGTACTTCAACTGTGCAGTTAAGTCACACTAAAGAGGTGGTCTCAGTCGTTATTCCACTGTGCACAGTGGTTGAGATTTAGGCCAATGTAATTACAAAAGATTGTTGGTCACATTGTTATTGAACAATTTCATTCTTTTTTGTCATCATCTGTAAATGTAAACCTTTACAATAAATTTTATATTCTGAAATGTTTGTTGCATTCCTCTTGACTACTATGATCATGAAGAGTCAGAAACATAACAAAAAGTAATTTTCACACATTAATAAAGGTAATTATGTCTATTGAATTTCAGTTATTTAAAAAAATATAAAATATACAAACTAAATTCTATTAATAAACATTTAGTAAACACATGTTGTACAGACAGGGTGTTTTATACAGTTTTGATGTACAAAAAAAAGTATGTGCTGTCCTCTCGAAGGCACACCATGGCTAATCCCTCCCACCTGGCTATGATAACAAAGACAGCACCTCTAACTGCTAGTCATTAACATACGAAAGGCATTCACACCTCACAGCCATCACACCTCACAGCCATTCCTAGGAACTTCCACCGATTCCTGTATACATCCACATACATGAGATATCTGGTTGTATCACGAAATTTACTTTTGCGTGCTACCTTTCCAAGCACTCTGCCTTAAACATCTTGTATACATGAAGTTTAACTGGGATTTCCCATGCCCATATTTGTCCGGATACAGCTCATTTCATGCAGTGTTACTGTTAAAATTTGTCCCTTTTTTACAGCAAAGTTTTACAGTGTAGCTGTTTGTGCAAGTATAAGATCTGCAAAGTAACAAAGCTCAAACAACAAATCCACAAAAAGATTTTTTCTATCTGTAACTGCTAGTGGCTGCAGCCATTTAGCCTCCTGGCTAGTGCGTCCGTCTCCCATGCCGGAGACCCGGGTTCAGGACCATATCTAAAAGGGAAGGCTCACCGAAATTTGCCGAAAATGCCCCGATCAATCGCTCTCTCGCATATTTATGTCACTATGTTGGAATATTTGCATAATGCCACCCAAATGTATAGGCAAAGAAAGAAGGTGTGGTTTCAGGTATCGCAGTGTTGTTGTTGCCGCCATGTTGTGGAGACGCTGTGTGTTTCTATGCGAAAGCAAAAGCACTTTATTTGGCCTTCTGAAAGTGGACGCAATTAGGAATCAGTGGTTAAAATTTACAACACTGTTCCAGAACAGTACAACCCAAATGTTCAAGTTTGTGCAGCGCATTTTACGGAGGACAGTTTCCTCTGCCTGGGAGAGTACAGCCGGATGTGCACAAAGGCTCTTTCTAAAAAAGGGGGCAATTCCAACTTTGCAAGGACAATCTGGAGCTTCTGAATCAGAGCCCATGAGTGTTTTATTATTTGCTATTGACTATTCAAATGCAGAGTTTAGTGAAGTGTAGAGTAGCGCATATTGTTTGTCATTCTTATTATCAAAAGAACAGATATGGATTTATGTTTACAAACATAGTATCCTCTGTTTTCCGCTTATAACTGCCTGTGAAAAGACGACACACACAGATGCTCTACATCTTCTGTTTCAGACTGTACAGTCAGGCAGAGCTGAAGCAGCACATGCCCATTGTGCTTTCACACCAGCGGTGTCACGTTCAGTTTAACCGCAGCTTGCTCATCTGCTTTTTCAGAATCTGACTCAGACCCGAATTGATATGGTAAAATTGACTATATTATTATCTGTCTTTATAATTGCTTTGAAAGCTGAAGCTCACGATTATTTCAGTCACGCTTGAGATGTTCAGCCAATCACAATGCACTGGGTCAGCTGGCCAATCAGAGCACACTGAACTGACTGATCAAGAATTCTTCTCAATATAAATATAACATTTGGTGTCTGACCTAAATTAATCTTTGAAAAAATGGGTGGCATTGCTTTCGTGTTACAATGTAATTTTGATATTAGTAAGATCCCTGTTAGATTAAGTAATTTTCATAAGCAGGTGCTTCTCTCCTGGGTTCTTATCTATAAACATCATTTTAGCAGGGCAGGTAAAACTCTGAACCTTAATGTTGAGCCATGCTTGAGGGTTTAACTCCAGCAAATGAAAAAAAATAAGACATAAGTATTGTAGCTTTACTACTGTAAATTAAAATAATATAGTCATGAAATATTAATTTTTAACATTTTTAATGTAAAGTCTCGTTTTATTACAGTGTAATCAGGGCCGTATGCAGGTTTTTATAAATACTGAGGTCTCAAAATGAAGATTGGTGGGGGGTTCAGGGGCATGCTCCCCCGAGAAAATTTAGATTTCCTGACCTACATGTATGTATTTTAATACGTTTTAAGGCTCATAACCTGGATAACAATATAGGTTTAAAACCAAGGCAGTGGGCAGTAGTAGTATACATTATTTTTTCAAGATAACAGATTCTTAAACATGAGAATCAGATTTAATGTTGCAATGAATGATCTACACTACAAACTGGAAACAGAGAAGACATAGTTTGTTTATTTTTGACAACCCAGAGGAAAGGAAAATCAAACATGAGATCTCCTTCTCAACTCACATCTTTCTCCTAGACAGAAATGAGATCAAGTGAACATCAAACTGAGACATAAGGCTAAGTCTCCTGCTTCTCACATGTTTCTCCTGAGACAAAAAATGACATTCTTTCATGTTTGTCTCCTCTAAAGCTTCATAAGAGATCTCAGCTACATCACTCACTGTGCTCAGATTATTCTCCTTAGATAGAGACACTCACACTCTCACATTTATCTCCTCTAAAGCTTCATAAGAGATCTCGGCTACATCACTCACTGTGCTCAGATTATTCTCCTTAGATAGAGACACTCACACTCTCACATTTATCTCCTCTAAAGCTTCATAAGAGATCTCGGCTACATCACTCACTGTGCTCAGATTATTCTCCTTAGATAGAGACACTCACACTCTCACATTTATCTCCTCTAAAGCTTCATAAGAGATCTCGGCTACATCACTCACTGTGCTCAGATTATTCTCCTTAACCAGAGACACTCACATTCTCACATTTATCTCCTCTAAAGCTTCATAAGAGATCTCAGCTACATCACTCACTGTGCTCAGATTATTCTCCTTAACCAGAGACACTCACACTCTCACATTTATCTCCTCTAAAGCTTCATAAGAGATCTTGGTAACATCTTGCACCATGCTCAGCCCTTACGAAACAATAATACATGGGAATATATTGAAAAATATATAATGTGACATATTACATAATACATTTTCAAATATTAGACCCGATGCTAATATTTTCACTATACATCAATATATGCATTGACAATATAATATGTATTGAACATATAAATATATTTAGAATCAAAGACTGAAATAAATCTCAGATTTGATCTTTTATTGGGTAAATTGCATATAGAGGTTTCCACATAAATGTGAATTAATTTATACACATACGTAGATATAGACTTATTCATGGAATGAGTCAAAGCAGATTTCTGGTTCCTTGCATGATTTGCATGAAAATGAATATAGGGGGAGATCTGCTAGTATTTATTGTTGTATTACTTTGAATTTTAGAAGGCTTTGTGGTGTGTGTATATTCATGGAGTTACCGTGGTGCTGAAGAGTAGAGCCTGTATATAGAATAACGATTGGACAAACACTTGTAAGATATGATATGTTTAAAAAGTAATGGCTGGGCATTTCACAGTGATTCCCTAAGTGCTTTAGTATAAGCAGGTGTGCTATTTTAAACTATATATGTTCGAAAATATAAAAAATGTATGCAACAGTTCGTAGAGATGGGAAGAAGGAGGCAGGAACCGGCGAACATTTAAAGACTTTAATCCAAATAAATAAACAAACTGAAAGTAATGCGGCAAGCCCCTCACGGACGACTGCCATGCGCACACATAATAAAAGATAAACAACACAACACAACGTCAAATCCAGGCCTGGTCCTCTCTCGTCCTCGACTGGTGTCGCTCGTCCTTATATGCCTCCAAGCTCCCTCATGAGAGGACTCGAGACCGGTGTGACTCGCAGGTGACGCTCATTCTCAAATCACGCACCGGTCTCACTCGCTCCTCCTACAGTTACAGTACATCTCTCGCTCGTCTACCTCACCAAAATGTATAATGTAAATGGTTGTTAAACTTAAGAAATAAAAATTTCCATACGTGTGTGCATATATGACATAGAGTAAATATATGTTCAATAAATTTTTACACATCCAGTACCAAATCTTATCCCATTTACATATATATAATATGAAGTATATTACTGGATATAAAATGACATATATTGTTACATATAAGTAAATATATTGTCACATTTCTCAATATATGAAAAGCAGTAATTTCTTATGACTCAATTTATTTTAATATATTTACGCAATATATTATTCTGTATATTTTTAATATACAATTATTTAATTTAAATATATTTATCCTTTATATATTAGGAAATATATTTTCTTTCCGTAAAGGTGGCTATTATTCTTAGCTAGAGAGTTAATTTTTCAATTTTATTTTAAACTCCCAATCAAATTACATACATACATGATAATAAATAATAAAATCCATTGATTTTACTACAGATATATTAAACAAAGAAAAATGTTATGTAGCAACCATAAAGAAATTGTATACAATTGTATACCATACCATTATTCATCTACAATTACAACAAATTCTTGTTGTGGTTATGCATTCATTCAATCAATCAATCCCTTTCCAATGTGTTTGGGAAATGTGCTGCATATGCAATGCCTGGCATTGAAGACAAATTTAAAAACATTAGTTTGCTTAAAATATTTTCAAGAACTACAACTTTTCTTTTTATAGGATTCTCAAGTAAGCTTACAATGTGAAAACAAGTTGCTCCTGTAACAATGTCCTGCTGGAGATCTAGTCCTGTGCATGAAAATTCATTCACAAAAGCAAGATGTCTCTCATTTGAAAAATTGTCTCCATCTTTATAAAAGAAAAAGAAGTCAATCTGACCGTAACATACTTCATTCCCATCATGAAATGTCACAGTGCAATTGTTTCTTCTTTTGGCTCTGACATACTGCTTTGAGGAATAAACAGTTCTGCCTATCTGAACTCTGCTAAATGCCTTCACAACATTACTATGTAAGCTATGTCCTAAAAACATTTCTAATGTAGACATGTCTGCGCAATCCAGCAAAAGATTGAAGGGAACACCCATTTCTTTCACTCTAAAGGCACCTGTGTTTGAAAAGCAAAAATGACTTGTGTCATTTGTCATCTTGGCAATGAAATCAGCAGTGGTATTACCAATTTTGGTGGTTTGAGCAATATTTGGGAGACACTGAATAAGTTTCACTGCATTTACCATTTGTAGAGGAATATTTTGAGTTCCATGAATGAGACGAAGCAAATGTCCATTTTTGTCCTCAAAGTGAAAGCAAGAATGGGTCCACAAAGGTCCAAGAGCTCTAACACTGTCTGCTAAATGAACTAATAAGTGAACATTGGCTGTCAGGTATCTGTCACCATAAAGCGCATTCATCTGAGAACAAAACTTCCACAGAAGTTTCTCAGCGTGATCTATTTGTGCAAAGGTTATGGAATCCAAAAGAAGAATGAACATTGCTTCACTTAGCAGCAGAAAGTGATTGTAGTACAGGTTTGCAAGAATACCTCGAAAAACTACTGGCCCAAAGAACAACAACATACACCGGTACTCTGAAGCTTTATAGTACATTCTTTGGACAGAAACAGAGCGAGGGAAACGTGTTTTAAATGGTGGTTGAATTTCACTCATGCGTTTGTCTACTTCACTAATTGATCTGACCATGCTAAAAGAACAGCGTGAGAATTCTGTGGAAAACCACAAATGCATCAAAAGTCGCATTACACCAAGAAGCACAGAATGCATGTAATCAACACCTGTGCCTAAGATCAAATCAAAGCTATTTACTGTGCTGAGGTATGTGGGACCCTTAACTCCACGCACTATGGTTTCTGAATCAAATGACAACTTGGCATCTTCCACAAATCTCGTATGAGTACGTGCAGGACCCTTTGGATCTTCAGTTTGAAAGGGGAAAGTATGCACATGTCCCCTTTCTCCTGTTTTAATTGTCTTGCCAGGCTGTTCACATTTTAAACATCCAAAATGTCCATTGTACTGAATCGTATTTAACACTAAAGCTTTTGTGGGTAAATCACAAGTACCTGCAATGGTTAATACTCTGCATATAAAGGGACTATTTGATTCATAAAATTGAACAAGGACTCCATCTCTTTGTATATTATTAAGAGTGTCACACAGCGGTTTAAGGAAAGTCAGCATAGATGGTTTTGACTCACCAAACCAAAGACCTGCAAGAATCATGTTTTCTCTGTTTGTACGCTCAACAAAATTTAGTTCATTTATGATACAATAAAAAGGCCACACTGAGAATTTAGAGGACTTGAAAACAGGAATGCCGTCTGTGTTCCAGAGTAAGGAAATATTGTGGGAATCACTAAGTAACCCACCACCTGCCAAAAACTTCTGATATACTTGTCCATCATATATATCCTCTACATTGCACTGGCCCTTTTTTTGTCTAATGAATCTAAATTTTAACTTTTCCTCAAAACCTTTTTTTGCGAACAATGCCTTAATTTGAGATTCAATTGGAACTTCAATGAAATATGAAGTTGATACCTCTGCTTCACAGACCTGACACTGGGCGTTATCGCTCTCTACTGACATATAACAACCGTTGCAATATTTGTGCACAATAAATGAGGGACCTGCATTATCAAAGATTTGTTTGATTTTTTTTAGATTTCCCAGGCACTCTGTTTGATGTTCTACTGGACAATGCAGGGAGATCAATTTGACCAAGTCACTCAGGGCTTTCCCTGTAATTTTGTGTCTATTAGCAAAAGCTAGTATAATGAGAACGCTTTCTGCAGTAGATACAGGAGCATTTTTGTAAAGTGAACAATCACCAGGCTTTTCCTTAAATTGAATTTCTGCATCATCATTAAGGTCATTGTCAAATAAAGTGCCATCATTCCACTCATCATCAATACCATAGTGAATAGGATCAAAATGTTCCACATCACAATCAGTAGTGTACGGAGTGTAGTCTTGTCTTGTATAAAACTCTTCATTAACATTACAAAGTTCAGGTCCGTACATCATAGAAGATCCCTCTGTCTGAGAAATGCCATTGTCCACTCCAAGCACTTCTGCACAGCAATAATCTGCTCTGTGGATTGACATGTCTCCTAAGGTTGCAGTGTTTTTTTGCTGCAAGAAAAGAACAAATACCAAAGTGTGCAAACTTTCAAAAAACAAACAAACAAACAAACAATAAATTCTCACTTTGATGATTTTTCTTCTATATCTTTTGATTTTTGATTGGTCCTTAATTTTCCTTCTCCAACGAGACTGATTAATGGTTATTTGCGCCATCCTTTCTCTTGTGACTCAAGAGTATATACTGTACTACTCAACCAAATAACTTGCTTACAAAATTAAAACAAACAATACTGTGGCAAGTTTATTTGCACTGCTTTTTTTATAAATTAGCCAAACACATCTGACATTGTTAGCTAAAGTATTTTGCCTCACTTGGCAGTATAGGTGTTGCACTGATTACATCAGGTGTGCAGTTCACCTGTGAGCAATGATTGCCATGAATGTCATGGTGCACTTAAGTAGGAGATGGTTCAAACCATAGATACAAATAACTATAAACACAACATTTATATTGCCCATTGTAAAAACTGGCATTTTACCACCAAGTGTAATGGCACTAAACAGTGAGGGAAGCAGAAAGAGAAGGTAAGTAGCCCACAAAGATCTTTTTATTAGGCATGGTTTATGGTACTGAGAATTTGTTTCTTATAATTTGGTCTTGTCCACAGAACAGAGATCAGTGTGATGGAGATACCTAAAAGAATCCGTTACCCAATCAAAAAAACAAAGGTCAGTGAGCCAGCCACTGCCCTACAAAATGAAGAACGAGAAGGTAAATAAGTTTAATAGTTTTGACAGTCAATTGTATTAAAGGCTTCATTTAAATTAAGTCTGTACATCAATAAGCCTTTGTGTGTCCCTTAAACTTGCCTTGAACCCATGACTTTTTGAATAACTGACACTCTGCCAATTAAGCTATATGCTTGCTTACAGTGTTTGGGAAATTTGTGGTGGTTGGATGTTAAATGTAATGTGCAAATATGTATTGGGGTTTATTATGAATCAAAAAGCTTCAATGTTGTATTCCTAGTGACTGTTTATTGACTTTGGATTTATTCTTACAATTACAGGACTTTATGTTCTTGTAACATTTGAAGATGGATATACTGCAAGAATTTGTAAGACCTGCGACATACTTACAGAAAAGGAGTTGCCAATTACTAGCTTTGAGGGACTCATTCCAGGAGCTCGAGTTCTTGCAAGATGGTCAGACAACAAATTTTATAATGCCACTGTAGATCACATTGGGTTCTGTGACCAAAAGCAGGACCCGAGAAAGGGTGCAAAGAAGGACATAAAAAGAAATTATGCATCTGCTGAATCATTTTATAACCAGAATCGGGTCGCTTCTGCACCAGCTGAACATGGTCCTTCCTCTGCACTAACCCAGCCTCCGTCTCCAGGATTGCCACCAACCCAACATCAATCTGTGCAATTACCATGCCCTGTTAAGCCTTTTAATCCACAGACCATGACACCATCTGAGTATTGTAATCAAGACCAGCCAGGTTTATTAGATTTAGATGAACATCAAAGACAAACCATTACACATAATTTAACCGCAAAAGAAACATTTTTGGGGCTTCTGTATAACCCGTCTATACCTCACCCCTCAGCTGAAGTTACAATTCAGGATGACCAGCTTGGGTTAGAGCCTGAGGAGGAGTATGAAGAACCCCCAGTCACATCACAGAACACATCCTATGAAAATGAACAATGGGAGCCATGTGAAACATGCAAGCTGGAGGTACAGGCATTACTTAAAGAGAATAAGATGATGAAAGATGTGCTGTCCAGCATGAGTAAGTAAAATGATTGCATGTAAAGGGACATTTCTGATTCATTAATAATTCCTCATCCACTGGAAAAGCTTTTACTCCTACCTTTTCTGTTTCAGATCTTGAACACCTACAGGCACTCAGAGACTTTATAGATAAGATGGAAGACTACAAATCACGTGAAAGTGGAGTGCTGATGCCTCAAACCAGACCTGGCCAACAAGAACTTTACCCAGACAGTGGGCTGCTCTTGTCCTCTACCAAACTAGCAGCTATTCACCAAGAGTCAAAGAAGGACTGTCTTCGTCTTTTCCATCTTCTGTTTGATCAGTTCTTCACTCATGAAGAATGTTCAAACTCTGTAGCGTTTGGAAAGCATGGCAAAGTCCCAGAGGGCAAGACAATTTTGGAGAAAAGTAAAGTAAATGGAATACTAAGTAAGTTCCTAAATCCTTTTTATCAAATGTGTCAACTTCATGTTCCATACATTTAATCTAATGTTTGGTTAGTTATAGGCACAATGGGATTAAAAGTATAGTTACAGTATTTCCCTTGACCAGTTCATGTAACATTTCCCTTTTTTCCCCAATTGTAGCTTATGTCATGAGCTGCGGCAAATGTCATGGATGGAAACCAGTTGAAAAGTCAAAGCTGAAGAAAGCCCTTATAAACAAGTGTCGCATGAGATCAACTTAAATGTTTATGTAATTGTAGTGTTACATCAATGATGTTGTGTCATTTACTGGTCTTTTATTTTGCTGTTTCTGTATTTTAAGTATCTATATGTAGCTGTGCTGCAGTCTAGTCTAGACATATTATTTTTTTTATTTTTTTTTGAAATGCTGCATATATATATATATACACATACAGGTCCTTTTCAAAAAATTAGCATATTGTGATAAAGTTCATTATTTTCTGTAATGTACTGATAAACATTAGACTTTCATATATTTTAGATTCATTACACACAACTGAAGTAGTTCAAGCCTTTATTGTTTTAGTATTGATGATTTTGAAGGCTGTGCCCATGAAAACCCAAAATTCCTATCTCAAAAAAATTAGCATATTTCATCCGACCAATAAAAGAAAAGTGTTTTTAATACAAAAAGTCAACCTTCAAATAATTATGTTCAGTTATGCACTCAATACTTGGTCAACTTTTTGCAGAAATGACTGCTTCAATGCGCGTGGCATGGAGGCAAATCAGCCTGTGGCACTGCTGAGGTGTTATGGAGGCCCGGGATGCTTCGATAGCGGCCTTAAGCTCATCCAGAGGTTGGGTCTTGCTGTCTCTCAACTTCTTCACAATATCCCACAGATTCTCTATGGGGTTCAGGTCAGGAGAGTTGGCAGGCCAATTGAGCACAGTAATACCATGGTCAGTAAACCATTTACCAGTGGTTTTGGCACTGTGAGCAGGTGCCAGGTCGTATGAAAATGAAATCTTCATCTCCATAAAGCTGCTAGCTGCATTGACCCTGCCCTTGATAAAACACAGTGGACCAACACCAGCAGCTGACATGGCACCCCAGACCATCACTGACTGTAAGGTTTGACACTGGACTTCAGGCATTTTTCACATTTCCCTCTCCCCAGTCTTCCTCCAGACTCTGGCACCTTGATTTCCGAATGACATGCAAAATTTGCTTTCATCCGAAAGTACTTTGGACCACTGAGCAACAGTCCAGTGCTGCTTCTCTGTAGCCCAGGTCAGGCGCTGCCGCTGTTTCTGGTTCAAAAGTGGCTTGACCTGGGGAATGCGGCACCTGTAGCCCATTTCCTGCACACGCCTGTACACGGTGGCTCTGGATGTTTCTACCCAGACTCAGTCCACTGTTTCCTAGGTCCCCAAGGTCTGGAATCGGTCCTTCTCCACAATCTTCCTCAGGGTCCTGTCACCTCTTCTCACAGTAGCTGCCACACTTTTTCCTTCCCACTGAGGTGCCTTGATACACACTCTGGGAACAGCCTATTCGCTCAGAAATTTCTTTCTGTGTTCACCCTCTTGCTTGAGGGTGTCAATGATGGCCTTCTGGACAGCAGTCAGGTCGGCAGTCTTACCCATGATTGCGGTTTTGAGTAATGAACCAGGCTGGGAGTTTTTAAAAGCCTCAGGAATCTTTTGCAGGTGTTTAGAGTTAATTAGTTGATTCAGATGATTAGGTTAATAGCTCGTTTAGAGAACCTTTTCATGATATGCTAATTTTTTGAGATAGGACTTTTGGGTTTTCATGAGCTGTATGCCAAAATCATCAATATTAAAACAAATAAAAGGCTTGAACTACTTCAGTTGTGTGTAATGAATCTAAAATATATGAAAGTCTAATGTTTATCAGTACATTACAGAAAATAATGAACTTTATCACAATATGCTAATTTTTTGAAAAGGACCTGTATATATATATATATATATATATATATATATATACAGTTTCTTTTTACACTTTATTTTATTTTGATATTGTAGCAAATTTGTTTCTCTACGATTAAAATCTGTCTTTACAGAGATTGCAAAGTATGAACATAGCTCATGTGCAGTATCTAACACTATTTAATTTCTGTAAAAAAAAAATATTTTAAGTGCCTTGTAAAAGATTTCCATATTGTATTTTCTTGCCATTGTATTAAGCATGTAAAATGAAACTTGAAACCTACATGAGTAAAGAAAATGTTAACCTCATACTGAGCACAGTAAAAGCAGCCTAACGTCTGAGCAATAAAACTTTCTGCAAGACACTAAAGAGCTCTCCCATCTTCATTTTAATACAGTCTCATGGATGTCTTGTCTTCTCCAAATTTACTTTAGTCTCATTTATGTCTATTTGTATGTTCCCTGGGCAATTTTATGAGTAAAATGTGAAGTCAAATCTGAAACCTAAAGTGGACACATATGAGAATCACAACCATAAATGCTGAGCTTAGTAAGAGCAATCTCTGAGTGAAAACACTTTCTCTAATGAGTCTTGAAAGAGATTACAGCAAGACAATAAAGAGTTTTAGAAAAAACATCTGAGACACTGCTGATACTACAACAAGAGCTAAATAAGATTCTCAATTAAGTCTCAGATATTTCTCATGTCTCAGTTGTGTCTACTCTTATTTCTCCTAATGGAGTTTAGGAGAAACATGGGAAGACAAAGCTGACACCTAATTTAGACAATAAAGAGATAATTCAAGCTTCTCTCACCACAATCTCAGTTTTGACTCTCTTAGACATTTCTCATTTGCGTCTATATTTGTTTCTCCTAAGGAATTTTAGGAGAAACATCTGATAAACAGCTGACACTTAATCAAGAAACATAGGAGAATCACAACTATGTCTCCTGAGCTTAGAAAAAGCAACCAATGAGCAAATAATTTTTCCTCTGGGAACAGACAATAACATATCCCAAACAGGAATGGCCTTAATTAAGAAATATTTCAAGGATTATTTTGAATGGATTTAACAGTATGTATGAAACGTGCAAACACTGACCAAGGAGTGATACAAAAGTGAAAAATCCCAGATCTATTGGTGAAATATCAGCATTCTTGGAAGGTCTCTTGTTAAATGCACATTCACTATTTTGTCTGAACATCTTTTATTACTACTGTTATTTATAATTTATTGTATATTCTCTTTAATATTGTGTTTTATTACCTTAACTTTATGTATGTTTGCACTATCTTTGTACTTTCTGTAACGGAAGCCCCTAACACCAATACAAATTCCTTGTGTGTGTGTGCAATAAAGCTCTTTCTGATTCTGATTAAAACAGACCAGCTGTTTTTACAAAAATATATTTATTCAATAATATTATTATGACAAAATATATGTAGAGTTTGTGGTGTTGTTAAATTGAGCCTACAATTTCCACTGCAATTACCAAAGATCATAAATCTCTGTGGTAATTAAGAATAAGAATACCATGATTGTAATAATGCTAATCCCATCCTGGGTACAGTGGACAGTAGGCCTACCTGCACTTCTTCTCTCATCTCCATCACCATCTCTCTTTCTCTTTATCGCAGTCTCCTTCTCTTTCCCTGTATCTATTCCCTTCTCAAAGCTTTTAAATGATTCAGTCTTTTCATTGTTGTCTGTGTAAGTGAAGAATGTAAATATTGGTCTGCTGATATTCATGTTTAATCATTTTAGACAAGTGATTTTACTGAAGGCTACCAGGATAATTATAACTGAGTTAAAGACAGTTTGAGCTATTTCATGCCTCCTGCCTGCTACCTGCACTGACACACTGCCACGGTGCACACAGCGGGGAGGAACGAGGAACACGGAGATGAGGATAAACTCAAATATAATATAATATATAATATAATATAATATAGACAATAATATAGACAAAGCAGGGCAAGACAAGGCAGGGCAGACACACAGGAACACCGGGAGTAACGAGTAGACCAGATGAACATAAACTGAACAGACAGGAACGTAACCTGTGTAGCGTCTGCTAAGGCTCATTGATGGTGATTACACGTTATGTTTTAAGAGAGCCTTTTTACATTTGCATATAAATTACAGGCCTGGCCTGGCCCCAACCGTCTACATTTATATGGGTGCTAAAATTTAAATGGCTTTACCACTATCAAGAAGAGGCTAAACAGATCAGCCTCTCTGGTCTCCCTATCAAACTTCAAACACATTCCGAAGAGGAGTGAATGACCCCCCGTGCCAGGCACCAACGGCCTGACTAGACCAGTGGTCCGTCTTCACAATTCCAAATACACATCACACACACACATAAAGACATTTTCTTTATTTAGGCCATAATTAAGCAGTTATAAATGTATCTGGTATATGCATGTGTTGTATGTATATTCCCCTATTATATTAACCTAGTTACAACCCTTGTATTAGTTAGACTCTAAATGCCTATATTCAAGTGTATGAGTGTATCTCTGCTTTAATATCTTCTAGAGGTGTCTTTCTTGGTATCAAAATGATCTTCTTTTTATTCCTCGAACAATGATGTACACTATGTGATTGTGAAATGCATCATACAATTTTTACTATGCTTTTAAATAAAACTGCACCAACTCTCCAGACCAGCAATAAAATTGCAAATGAGCCATAAACAGAGACAAAGAAAGTTTCTCCCACTCAAAATTCATGCCTCTGATTGGCCACTCCACCCAAAAGGTGGGTGCGGCTATGAACTGTCAAAAGTTCCGAACTCAGACTAATCGTCGCTCAAAACTCTTCTTCTTGAGACGGACACGCTCCAAAACTCTCCTCGAGTTTAACCTTCTGGCAGTTTTACCTTCAAATAACTTTGTGGACTCGCTGTGGACTTTCCTATCTTCAGAAGGACCAGAAGAAAATCTTCAGCTCACTCCTAAAGAAATCATCAAGAACCTCTTGTCTACCGGATCAGGACTCTTGTTCAGCAACAAAAACCAATGCAAGTAACTGTTTACAACTATTTAGATGCGTGTTTAAGTTTGAACCCCTTTTTAAGGTGAATTATGCTTCTCAAAATTTTAGGATGAGATTAAATGTTAGTTTGCTGCAACAAACTGCAAAGGAATTACTTCATTAAATAATCCCGTATAACAGAGAAATGAGCTGATCTTGTTGACTTTTGATCCTCCTGTAGTGGCTGACTGGCAGAAGATATTTGAAGAGAAGCTGGGAACCTTGCAGCTCAAAAGGGAAATATTTATAATTAATTATAACTGGTTATAATTAATAATAAATATTTCCCTTTTGAGCTAATGTGCTACACCTGTTAACCTGCACCCCCAATTTTGGGACTCACAGCTGAAAATGACCTACCTAAATTAAAATGGTAACAGTCCCTAACAACATTTAGGTATCTTTGGAAAGAAGACACTTTAGGCTTTACTATCCATCATCCAGAGTTGATAATACTCAAAAAGATAAAACGTTATAGACACTGATGTGCCTTGAAAAATGTTTTACCACACTGAATGTTTTTTTTTTTTTATTTCATATATAAATACATGAAATCAGTCCTGGAGCAATCCAGAAAAGTAATGGGTTGAAAGTCACATGTCTCATGAGTTTCAACCCATTACCCCCATTTGAGGAAAAAAACCACCAAATGTATTGAAGAGTTCCACAAACTATTTTAGTCATTATACATACCACTGCATAGTTTTTTAATTATAAAATAATAGACAGAATCTTTATTTGAGCACTAGAAAAATACAATAAGAATAATTTGAGTAATAAAAAGAAAAAAAGAGGAAAAAAAGAATTAGCTTTGTACATAGTACATACTCAAGTACTCTGATTGCCAGACATACACTGATATTGCCAGACATTGTCATAGTCAGTAATCACACGCTGATGTGCGTCCATACAGATGATAATCATACAGATGGGCCATATAGTCAATAATAGCTGATCATTGACAGCATTGACACTGATAGCTGTCATACAGTCAGTAATCACACGCTGATATGCGTCCATACAGATGATAATCATGCAGATACAGCCACATTCCCACAAAACACACACACATATATGAAAAATGTTGAAGAAAAAAAAGAATTATTTGTGCAAAAAGCCGATCGTTAAGTTACGCCCCATCAGAGAGCGCCAGAATTCAAATAAACAATGTTCCGCCTATCTTTGACTTTTTTTTCAGTGGATGGTCTCATTCTGTTTGTGACACTGCGTGCTACAAAACCATGTTGCTTTTTTACTACCAAGACGCTGTTTTTGAGTGTAATTTATTCCATAACGGACACAAACAATATCTCTCCCTGAAGAAATGAGACGTAAACAAAGGAATAACCATCCATATTACAACGTTATTGTTTCGTTGAACTAAAAGTGCTCTATGGGATGTTTTTCCATGGACCTTTACCTCTCTAACTAAACTGGGATTTCAGCAGTGGATGCGTTTGTGACTCGTTATTACGAGGAATCTTGTATGTACTGCGTTTTTATTATGCATGTTTTGATGTGTACTGCTTACACAATGTCGTTGCTAGGAAACGCTTGTTTTGTTTACTGTGTGGAGACGTGCTGAAATCGCGTTTGGTCTCGTACTGCATCGCGTCCCTTGTCAGTGTCGGGCGCTTGCTTAGCAATTTGTTGCATTAACAGGAAAGTGTGTGCAGCTGAATTGGAGTAGTGTTTTGTTAGATGGGTATGAAAAAGCTTAGTTTACCATGACGGCATCAGTCGTGTGAAGACCGAAGAGTAAAGACCATCGACTCTACCGTGCGACTCCACCGGGCAGGGACACCAGCAAAGGATATAAGTATCACTTTTTATTTTTCCTCTTTCCTACTACTTGTTTCACTTCTGTTTCAGTTTTTATAACCATTTCTTACTATGTGTAAGTAAGTTGTTGTTGTTGTTTTTAAAACATGTGTGTTTGGCTCAGTGTTGATGTCTGTATTGGTTGTTTATTAAGTTTTAGTTATTTTAGTACTTCATACTACATGGAAATGAAATAATATATATTGAATTTATTTTTATGTATGTATATGTATATGTGTGTGGCTGTACATACATGTTTTTTTTGGTGTTTGGCTTAGTGTTATGTTAGAAGCATTATTATACTCATACCTTTTGTTGTTTTAATATTTTAAATTGTTTTTAGCTTTACTTTTTTGTTTTCATTTAAATGTTTAGTTTTTGAAATGTATGCATTTTCATTTTTATTTAATTTCTTTATTTTCTTAAATGTGTGTGTTTATATAGTATTTACAGAGTTTTGACTTTTAGTTTGTTACTTTTTCTTATTTGTAAGTCGCTTTGGATAAAAGCGTCTGCTAAATGACTAAAAGTAAAAGTAAAGTAAAAAGTACACAAATTTAGCAAATACATTCCTTATAAGCTTTCCATTGAAAAACATGATCTATCGTCGATGCTTGAGGCTTAGACCTTCAGAATGATATATAGTTTGTCAAGATTAGTTTTGTCCTGTTTCATTTAATCTATTCGTAAACAATGACACGTGCAAACAAAGAGCGTTCAGTGCGCTGGCGTCCAGGTGCGGGTTAATAGGTTAAATACACAGGATAATTAGTTAGTTGTTCGTCCATAGTTTTCGAAAAGGACCTTGACATCTAACTGGTTGTAGGCTGTCCAAGGTGTGTCCGCAGGTGGCTGGTAAGGCCAATACGGGCACGGAATGTTCTGCCGCATGTCGGGCAGACGTGTGGGCACCACTGCTGCAGCATTTGCAGCTCTGGCTTTACGGAGTGCTCGCTTCTCATGCTATGGTTGTCCTTCTAGCTTCAAATGTCTGGCAGCCTTGTTGGATCAGCGTACGCCATGTCGAAAGGTCTTGTGCCAGGATTTCCCAGGAGGTGCTGTTGATATCTAGGGACTTAAGAGAGGCTTTCAGCATGGCTTTATATTGCTTCTTTTGTCCCCCGTGCGATCGCTTTCCTTTAGACAGCTCACCAAAGAAGAGCTGTTTAGGGATGCGATGGTCTGGAATCCTTGCAACATGGCCTGCCCAGCATGTCTGGGTTTTCATTAGCAGGGTGTGAACTGATGGCAGGCCTTCTCTGGAGAGGACTTCTGTGTCTGGCACCTTATCCTGCCACTGAATCCTCAGAAGTCTACGGAAACAAGTCATGTGGAAGTGATTCAGTTGCCTAGTGTGCCTCCTGTATACAGTCCAAGTCTCACTGGCATACATCAAGGTAGTTAGCACTACTGCCCGGTAGATTTGAAGCTTTGTAGTAAGGCTTATTCCACGGCGGTCCCACATGTTGGTCCGCAGTCCGCCGAATGCAGAGCTTGCCTTGGCGATTCTGCAATTGACCTCAATGTCAATTGTCACTGCGCGGGAGAGCGTGCTGCCAAGATATGTAAAATGATCCACTGCTTGTAGCTTTTGTCCCTTCACTGTGATGGTGGGCTCTTGGTATAGGGCTTTCGGAGCTGGCTGGTACATCACTTCGGTTTTCTTTGTGTTGATGAGGAGGCCAAAGTTGTCACATGCTGCAGAAAATTTGTCCATGCTGGCTTGCATTTCCTGCTCTGATCCAGCATTCAGGGCACAGTCGTCAGCAAAAAGGAGATCTTGTAGCACAGTCTCCTTTATCTTGGTGACAGCCTGGAGTCTTCGCAGGTTGAACAGTTTTCCATCGGTCCTGTATCTCAGGCTGACTCCCAAGGAACTGTTTTGGAGCTGGGAGCTCTAGAGGCCATGGCGGTGCAGGGAGCTCAGGAGGCCATGGCGGAGCTGGGAGGTCTGGAGGCCATGGCAGTGCAGGGAGCTCAGGAGACCATGGCGGTGCAGGGTGCTCCGGAGGCCATGGCAGGTGGTCTTTGTGGCCATGGCATGACGTGGAGTCAGGGACCCTCACAGGTTCCCTCAGCAACCGCTTCCATCTCAGTGATAGGAGAAGCAGGCGGCTGCCCCAGACGAGTCTCCATGGACAAGACCGACTAGACAAGAAATTAAAACTGTTCCTGAGGACGCAACAAGACTTAAAATCACGTCTCCAGGGGACATGGCACAGTACTCCTGGCTGGAACAGGGGAACTGGATCCACGGGACCTGAGAACGCCACTCCAGCAGGTTCGACTTCAGATCGGCCGGAGGGCTTGAGGGAGCTGCAGCCGGCACCTTGACATCAGAACAGCCGGCGGGCTTGGGTGAGCCACGGACAGCGGCGTTGATCTCCCCGCTGACGGTGGGCTCGAGGGAGCCGCAGCCGGTGGCGGGCATGAGGGACTCACGGCAATCCCGCCGAACTCCAACGCTGAATAACAGCTGGCTAGGGTGACGAGCGGCGACTTCCATGCCGCGGGACGCAACTTACTTTTGGTATAAAGTTTCCTTACTTTAGCAAAGCAAATCCAGTCTCCTCTTGGCTTATATCGAAATCCTCCAACATTTTCCTTTACAAATCCTCGTTTCGTGCTTCTAATTCGTGACCGGTGTTTTGTTTTGTTCTCTCTCCGCGCTCGTCACTAATCACGCAATGCTGACGTCTTACGTCATCTGCCTGGACTGCTTCCACTTATGACAGTTAGATGTAGTGAGAGAGAAGTGTTTATTACATTTGAAATATGAATATTTATCTTACAAAAACGCATGGATTCGCTACAGGGGGCCTTTATTCACCCCCCGGAGCTGTGTGAGGGACGATTTATTACAGATGCGTGTACTTTATTTGACGTCTTCCAAACTGGATCCAGCAAACACCAATTTATCCCCATTGTAAGGCTTGGAGGGGCATGGACAATTTTTTTATATAACTCCGATTGGATTCATCCGAAAGAAGAAAGTCACATACACCTAGGATGCATCGAAGGTGAGTAAAACACAGCATAATTTTCATTTTTGGGTGAACTAACCCTTTAAGGAAGATAAAGGATAACAGTCCAACACTGTGGTATAATGAGCACACTCGCGCCCTAAAGAGAGAGCAGCCCGGAAAATGGAGCGCAGCTGGAGGAAAACAAAACTAGAGGTCTTTCATATTGCCTGGCGGGAAAATACTCTCTCCTACAGAAAAGCCTTAAAAACTGCTAGATCTGCTTACTTAATATCTCTTTTAGAAGAAAACAAACACAACCCCAAGTATTTATTCAATACAGTGGCTAAATTAACAAAAAATATAACATCAGCAGGTGCAGACATTACCCAGCAGCACAGTAGTAATTACTATATGAACTACTTTACTTCCAAGATCAAAACTAATAGAGATAAAATTGTAAGTATGCAGCCGTCAGCCAAAGTATCACATCGGATAGATCCCCTGAGGAACAATTCCACTCATTCTCTTCTATTGGAAATGAAGAATTGTATAAACTTGTTAAATCATCTAAACCAACAACATGAATGTTAGCCCCTATTCCACCTAAACTAATAAAAGAGGTGCTTCCAGAAGTAATAGGTCCTCTTCTGAATATTATTAACTCGTCATTGTCATTAGTATGTGTCCCAAAAACCTTCAAACTGGCTGTTATTAAGCCTCTCATTAAAAAACCACAACTTGACCCCAAAGAATTAATTAGATACAGACCAATCTCGAATCTCACTTTTCTGTCAAAGATACTAGAAAAAGTAATGTCATCACAACTATGTTCCTTCTTAGAGAAAAATGGTATATGTGAGGATTTCCAGTCAGGTTTTAGACCGTATCATAGTACTGAGACTCTCATCAGAGTTACAAATGACCTGCTCTTATCATCCGATCATGGTTGTATCTCTCTATTAGTGCTACTGGATGTTAGTGCCGTGTTTGACACTATCGACCACAACATTTTTTTGAAAATACTGGAATATTATGTTGGCATTAGTGGAAGTGCATTTGCATGGTTCAAATCATACTTATCTGACCGCCATCAATTCGTGGCAGTGAATGAAGAGGTATCATACCAATCATAAGTGCAGTAAGGAGTATCCCAAGGCTCAGTTCTAGGACCCTTACTTTTCACGCTTTACATGTTACCCTTGGGAGATATCATCAGGAGACATGGTGTTAGCTTTCACTGTTATGCTGATGATACTCAGTTCTATATTTCTTCACGACCCGATGAAACATACCAATTTGCATAATTAACGGAATGCACAGTTTATATAAAAAACTGTATGACTAGTAATTTCTTACTTCTAAATTCTGAAAAAAACACTGGTGTTAATTATCAGACCAAAAACTTCTGCATGTAATAACCTAGAACACTGTCTAATACTTGATGGCTGCTCTGTAAATTCTTTGTCATCAGTTAGGAACCTAGGCATGCTATTTGATAGCAATCTTTCCTTTGAAAACATATTTCTAGCATTTGTAAAACTGCATTTTTCCATCTTAAAAATATATCTAAATTACGACCTATGCTCTCAATGTCAAATGCATTCATGCGTTCGTGACCTCAAGGTTAGATTATTGCAATGATTTATTGGGTGGTTGCTCTGCGCGTTTAATAAACAAACTCCAGCTGGTTCAAAATGCAGCAGCTAGAGTTCTTACTAGAACCAGGAAGTTCGACCATATTAGCCCGGTTATGTCAACACTGCACTGGCTCTCCATTAAACATCGTAAACATTTTAAAATCTTGCTAATTACCTATAAAGCCCTGAATGGTTTAGCACCTCAGTATCTGAGTGAACTCCTATTGCACTATAGTCCTTCACATCCGTTACGATCTCAAAACTCTGGCCATTTGATAATACCTAGAATATAAAAATCAACTGCGGGCAGGAGATCCTTTTCCTATTTAATGCCCAAACTCTGGAACAATCTACCTAACACTGTTCGGGAGGCAGACACACTCTTGTCAGTTTAAAATCTAGATTAAAGACCCATCTCTTTAACCTGACTTACACATAATACACTATCACATTTCTATAATTCAAATCCATCAAAGGATTGTTAGGCTGCATTAATTAGGTAAACCGGAACCGGGAACACTTCCCATAACACCCAATGTACTTGTTACATCGTTAGAAGAATGGCATCTACACTAATAGCAGTGTTTTTTCATCCCGCTCATACAGCCCTCTCATTCGTTAGTCCCTCACCCACCTTATACTGCCCCAACACCTCAACAGTGAAACATATTCTGCACATTCTTGGGGGGAGAGGGATTGAATCCATTAAAGTTTTCCCTACTCGGATCACCAAAACTACTTGCAGTCGATTGCCCAGCTTGCTCTCCCTCATAAGCACTAGCTCCAGCCCTCACAATCAGCTTTTGCTTGGCCCACATACCGCAATGAATTACGGTCCTAGTGTGGACCAGGTCTGGATTCCAGACAAGGGCCACACATGGGCCATAACTGGCCCAAGTCTCAGCCAAGTTGATTACCCATAACTGGCCCTGAATTGGGCCAGTTATGCCCCATGTGTGGCCCTTGTCTGGAATCCAGACCTGATCCAGCTGATTGTGTGGGCCGGAGCTGGGCCAGAGAAAAATTGCCATGTGGGGAGAAGACTAAGAAACATTGATGTTATGCTGCATGTTGCTTTATTTAAAGGCAGTAGCTGTGCTGTTGCTGATGCAGTGATAGTTACATTAGCTCAAGCATGTGTACTGTTATTAACAAATGGTTAAAAAAATACAAACTTTAAATGTAAAGAGAGTGTATGATAGTGATAATTCAGACAATACCTGTAAAGTAACAGTTTTCTTTTTTTTTGTAAATAATTTTTTGTTGCAGTGGGAGTTTTCTGTATTTATATTTCTGTAACTCTGATGTGTTACATTTACCGTGAACTGAAGTGAATAAGTTAATGAAGTAGAAATTTAGCTTGTTTCATTGAAAGAGTCTGAAAGAATACTTTTGTGACGAGTCAGAAGCTTGATGATCCATCTGCAGTTTATTAACAAAAGTAGTCAATACAAAACACAAGTCAGAGGGCGGGCAGAAGGTCGGGGCAGGCGGCAGGCAGGCAGAGTCGATAAACAGGCTATAAGGTCGAGGCTGGCAGCAGGAATCGTAATCGAGATAAACAGTCCGAGTAATACACAGGCAGGCAGAATAAACAGGGGATAAACGCTCAGTAGTGATCACCGTGGCAAATCAAGCCTTCGAACTGAGGTGCAAGGAACACGGTCTTTTATGAGGAGTGAGTGTGTGTGTGTGTGTGTAATTGGTGACAGGTGCAGGTAATCAGTCCCAGGTATGTGGGAGTTAGAGTCCGAATTCGAGTTAGTACTCCGGTGAGGGCTCCCTCTGGTGGTGCGAGAGAGAAGGCGCAAGGGCCTCGTTTGTAACAACTTTTAGCATAATTGCATTTTTGTGCTTTTTAACAGACCAGCTTACAACTTTAACGAAACATACATAAATTATATACTGATCATTTACTAATGGTTTAATCATCATTTGTTCATGATTAACAAATGTTTATTGAGATAATAGTACAATGTTGACATTTCAATGATTTATAAGTGATTAATAATTTATTAACGAGTAACTTAACTAGTGACTATTAAACATTTACTAAGGATCTGTTTGATTATTTCATGATGCCATTTTTTAAGATAATTTACGACAGATTTGTAAATTGTTAGGATGTTACTTAATAATCATTTGTGAATGTATAGTCATGTTTTGTAAATGATTTTCATCATCATCTAATCACTTGTAAATAATTTATAACTTAATCAACAAAACATAGATACAAATATTAACATATCACTTACTAATCATTTATGAATGCTTAGTCATGTTTTGTAAATGAGTAGTCCATCATTAACTAATTACTTGTAAATGACTTGTAAATTAATTAACAAAACGCTTATCACTTACTAATCGCTTATGAATGTTTTGTAAATGATTAGTTCATCATTAACTAATCACTTATAAATGACTTACAACTGAAAGTTATTATAAAGTGTTACCCCTGAAACTTGGTATTACAAGCACTTCCTATGTCTGTTTGCCTCTCTAAGATGAATCGCTTTATGTATCCCCCAATTGTAAGTCGCTTTGGATAAAAGCGTCTGCAAAATTACTAAATTTAAATGTAATGTAAATGTAAATACTGTTTGAGAATCACAGACTCACTAATGAACAGTAAAATGAGAAACAGTGATTTCACAGTTTTTGTTTGGCAGCCACATCTGCCACTTATTGATAGCTTTTTTAAAAAAATGATCTTTAACCTTTATTTACATTAATGGTAAATGTCTGGCACCCTGTGCTGCCATGCATTTCACTTTTTTTTTTTTCACTTTTTTTTTTTTGACCAAGAGTGAATCCTGAAGAAAGTCTAACTAACTAACTCCTCACAGCTTTGAACAGATAACACCAGGAAAGCCCCTCCAACATCGTTAACTTTAACCTTATTAGTCAAAAAGAGAACACATGGTGACTTTCATGAGTAAAATCATGAGTGAACACCATATAGGGGTTGATTTCATTTCCAGTAGAGAGAATCCTGACTGAGACTCCCTCTGAGACCTTTGACCTCGTCCTTGAATTCCTTCACTACTTACTGATTAGCACAGAGACTGCCTTTACTTATATAAAACATATCAGATCATCTAAAAATCATGCTAAGAGGACTTATAACCAAACTCCATTCCATTGCATAAGTCCATGTCATGTTTGTAACCCACTCATTAGACTATCATGTCCTAATCACTCATTGTTTACGTCCTGTTGAAAAACTATTGAATAGATTATACGTTTATATTTATGTCTGTTATGTGTGTGATTGAAAATTCATGCCTAACACAGTGAAATCAGTCAAGTCTTGGTAAAAGTTGATCATATTCTTGTTATAGAAGTCAATTATACTCTGAAAGAGTGGGAAAGTTTGGGAGCATGTGACTAAGAAGATATCATGTTGATTTATGTATGGGAGGAGAAACCCCGAGCTAAACCCCGAGCTATACTCCGAGCTATACTCCGAGCTAAAACAATGTCTAATGGGTCAAGACACCATTCAACTTGTACAATGTAAAGAATGTAAATGTACAAAACTTCTTATTTAGATAGAGTTCAGATGTTATGCTCTTGCTGTGGCATTTTCCCCTGTGATATCCAGGTATTGTACTGAAGTTATAAAGTCAGGACACTAGACTCAGCATGACCATGAGGATGAAGAGTGAAGATCTGCTGTGTGTGTCTGACTCAATAACTCATTTTCTCTCGTGTGTCTTTGTGAAGTGTAAAAGATTATACTGTACATATACATTTAATATACATTTACTGAACTGTAGTTTACTACTGATGTACTGCAATTTAACAGCATTTAACTGACCTAGAGTTTTTCATTGTGAAGCACAGCAGCTCATCATAGTAAAACATGGTGAAACATGGTGAAATGATCCATCCTTCTAATATTTCTGTTTACTGTATTTGTGGGAAAAGATAAACGATTTGCTGTATTAGTTCACAACTGGTGAGTTTGTCAACACTGAATAAATATGTTCATCATCAGAACCAGACTAACCAGTCTAACCAGGACCGTTTCAGGAAAACAAATAAACCAGTTTGACTCTGTTTAGAGTTGGAGGGGTTTACAGAAAGTAGATTTATGTCTCTGATCATGTCTATATTCATGGACACTATTGTTGCAGAGGGAGTTTTCTGTATTTATATTTCTGTAACTCTGTTGTGTTACACTTACAGTGAACAGAAGTGAATAAGTTAATGAAGTAGAAATTCTGCTTGCTTCATTGAATGAGTCTGAGTTCATCACACAGACACAGTATTACATCAAAACTGTCGAGTGAAAGTTTCTCTCTCAAAGAGTGAAGAGTGCATGATAAAAGAAATACTGTCTGAGCATCACAGACTCGCTCATGAAAATGAGAAACAGTGATTTCACAGCATGTGAACAGCAATATCAGAATGAGCAGCTTTCTGTGATTCACTGACAAAGACACACTTGATCATGTTTGATCACCACATGAAGAGCTTTAAATAAAACCATCAAAATAGATCCAGCACAGCATTAAAGAAGCTGGAACTGATCAATGACACATAAGACGACACTCAAACAACAAAAGAAAGATGAAACACTCACCTCAAATTATATGAGTAGATCTTTCTCCTTCCTCTGAGCTGTTGTGTTGAACAGCAGCTCTGAAATCTTTCACTTCTAGAAGAATGAGAGGAATGACAGTGAGTTATCTAAACTATCATCTGATCACACAGTTAAAATGAAAGGTTTGTTCTCAGGAAACTGAACTAGAAGTAGGTTTACAAGTTTGTGACTACAGTATATGCTTTAAAC
>JAFVLL020030819.1:0-44397 GCA_021397915.2 Tor tambroides | reverse complement strand
AATCAGATATGGGCCACATTTGGGCAAAAAAATCGGATTTGAGCCACTTTAGCCTGCAGTGTGAACTAAGCCTAAAACACTGGGCAATATAGTGTTGGAGGTTTCATGGCTATATTTGTGCAGTCTGGTGGCCAATCTTCACTGTACATTCCACCTGTAAGAGCAGAGTGTGAAGGCTGACTATGTGCACCCAATGGTTCAAACATTGTACCCTGAAGGTGGTGTCGTGTATCAGGATGATAATGCACCAATACACTCAGCAAGACTGGTAACAGAGTGGTTTAATGAACATGAAAGTAAAGTTGGCCTGCACAGTCACCAGATCTGAATATTATTGAGCCACTTTGGGGTGTTTTGGAGGAGCGAGTCAGGAAACATTTTCCTACACCAGCATCACGTAGTGAGCTGGCCACTGTTCTGCAAGAGGAATGCCTCAAAATCCCTCTGGCTACTGTGCAGGGCTTGTAGTAGTCATTCCCAAGACAAAATGATGCTGTATTGGCCCAACACCATACTAATTGTGGTTCCAGTTTCATTGTCCAACCCCTGTATATGCTTACCCGCATGCATCTCACGCACTGAATGATGCGCTTGAAGCAACATTAAGTCACAGCGCTCTGCATAGAAAAGTTCAAAGCACAAAGGGAAGAGATATTGATGTGTCATTTATTATATCCAGCGTAGGGAAGGTTACTTTGGAAATATAATAGGTTACAGATTACAAGTTATCATATTTAAAATGTCATAAGTAGTGTACCATTTGAAATGACTTTAATAAAGTAATGTAACTGATTGCTTTTGATTACTTTTCTAATGATTGTTTTCAAACATGTAAACCAGGCAGAATTAATCTTACAGTAGCACTCAAGATTTTTAAAATCCTTCATCAATGGAATAACATTATATTAATTTAATTTTAAATCAGTGTTAATCCCCAACACTAATTATAACTGAAATAATTTATTGAGCCTTTTATTTTAAATTTAAGTTACTGTGCACATCAAGAACATTTCATAGTACTGTCTACTCTACCTATCCAGCAGAAAAGGGCAGTATCAGAGCCGATATGAATACTGAGTATGTGGGATGATGGACAACAGTGGAGCCAAAAGAAAATGGAGCCGATGGGTCAACAGACCAAGTTGGAGCTGAGGAATCTGAGCACCTAGGCTGTGCTCATGACTGGGAAGCTGCGAGTAGCCAGTGGAAGGGAGGAGCTGGGGAGCTGGATGGAAGGATAATAGGGCTTTGGATGACTTCCCATGGCTGGGAAGCAGAAATCAGAAGGCTGGGTGGTACCAGTAGACATAAAAAAAAAAGCCATGAGGCTGGGCAAGACCAGTGGAGATGAAGGGACCTCAAAGTGGGTGGTCCATTCTAGAGTGTGTAGATTCATGAGTGCTAGCTTCGTAACCACCAGACTTGAGACCACTGGATTTATGAGCTCTGGGACCACAGACACTACCAGACTGGGATCAGTGGAGGCCAAAGGGTTTTGGAAGGGCAGTAGTGGACTGTGGAGTCTCTGGGGAGACTGGATTGATAGAAGCAGGGTCCTTCTGTACTTCACCCACAATGAAAGTCTGTACCAGGGCCGTCCTTTGGACCGAGGGCCCCGCATCAGCTATGGACTTTACAGTTTGTTAAAATACACACCGATGTCTGTGGAAGTGGCAATAATGATCCTTACAAATATAATCTAACATGTTTTATTAATATCATATACACATTGGGTAGGTAACTATAAAGTTTACTCTACTCTTCTCCCAGTTCACCGGAGACTTACTTTAATGTCTTTCAGGAGAAGAGGATGAATTTATGTGTTGTAAATTCCACATCTCGGATTCAGCGCAAACCACCATGGCGGAGCCCATCACCCGTCATAGATCAGTTAACATGGTCATTATAAAAGTGTTTAAACTACCAAATACATTTACTTGCACATATTTGAGAATCGGAATATCAGATATTTCATAATATAGTGAGCGCGTGTGTGAAAATGTATAATAAAAAAGGAAAAACTTAAAAGTGGTACATCTGTCATACAGCGTTATTGTGGCTACGGTGTGTCACATGACAAGCATAACACTTTGCCGTGGAAAGGCAATACATTCTAAAATAATGGTCGCCTAGGCTGGGGGCTCAGCTATAATAATTTAAACTCATGTGTGAAAGGGTTAATAAAGAAGTTAAAATCATGAATTAAAGATAAAGAAGAAAAAAGCACACACAACATGATCAATAGTTTTGTACTAGGTTTTTTTTTTTTTGGTGAAAATTTGTGTGCTACCATCTTGACCAGGTCTCCCTGGAAGAAGATTATATCTCAATGGGATCTTCCTGGTTAAATAAAGGTTAAATAAAAATATAAAATCAACAGTAAAATTCATTGGTGATTATTTTCATCATCGATTATTAAAAAATAAGTCATAATCTGTACTAAATGAGAGTTGTGCAGTTTTGTCACAAAATGTAAAAATGTATCATTGGCATAACATTGGGAGCTCTAATGATAATGTCCCTCAAAGTCAGCATATACTAGGAGAAAAGCAGAGGACCTAATACTGAGCCCTGATGCACTCCAAACTTGTGTTTTGATGAAATGTCTATTTGTTTACATAAAGTATTAGCAGTCAGATAGATATAAGAAACCTAAACCGTGCTAGTGCTTATTGACAAGAATGGCAGATTCAGGACTGGTCTCTAACAGTGGTTTTCAATCCTGGTCCTGGGGACCCACCGCTCTGCAGATTTTGTATGTTTCCCTTATCTGATACACTGAGTTGATGGAGCTCTCAACTAATGAGCTGGTGATCTGAATCAGGTTTGACAAGTAAGGGAGACCAACTAAATGAGCAGAGCGGTGGGTCCCTAGGACCAGGAGAGCCTAGTCTGTAATAACCCAGTTTTGTTGGAAAATGTTGGTTTTGATGTTTTAATACCTTTATCTTGGTTTTGATGTCTGTTGGTTTTAGCCAATAATCTGCTATTAACTTGTATTTGTCCTTTTTTGTTTTAGACCTGATGATGCTAAAAGAAGAGAGGCAAGAACTTACAAAGATAGAAGAGAAAGATCAATATGAGAGACATGATTTCATGACTGTGGAAATATCCATGCAGTCTGAAACAACTTCATCACAAAAAGAAGTTCAGAAGACTGAATCTAACAGTTACTTCACCTGCCATCAATGTAGAAAAAGTTTCAATCAAAAATATAACTTTAAAAACCACATGAAAGTTCATGCTGGAGAGAAGCCTTTCATATGCCAACAATGTGGAAAGAGCTTCTCACGTAAAGAAAACCTAAAACGCCACATAAAAAGCCACACTGGAGAGAAGCCTTTTACCTGCAAACTGTGTGGGAATAGCTTCACACGCAAAGGATCTCTTAAGACTCACATGATCATTCACACTGGAGAGAAGCCGTTTCCATGTGATCAGTGTGGAAAGTGTTTCAGACATAAAGCAACCCTTGTTTCACACATGAAAACCCACACTGGAGAGAGAAGTTGCACCTGCGAACTCTGTGGGAAGAGCTTATCAAATAAATCAACTCTTAATGCCCACATGAGAAATCACACAGGAGAGAGGCCCTTCACTTGCAAATTGTGTGGGAAGAGCTTCTCACGCAAAGGATCTCTTAAGATTCACATGGTCGTTCACACTGGAGAGAAGCCGTTTTCATGTGATCAGTGTGGAAAATCTTTCAGACATAAAGCAACCCTTGATTCACACATGAAAACCCACACTGGAGAGAGTCCTTACACCTGCAAACTGTGTGGGAAGAGCTTCTCAAATAAATCAACCCTTAATGCCCACGTGAGAAATCACACAGGAGAGAGGCCCTTCACCTGCAAAATGTGTCGGAAGAGCTTCTCAAAAAAAGGTAATCTTAAGGCTCACATAATAACTCATACAGGAGAGAAGCCTTTCATGTGTGCTCAGTGTGGAAAATGTTTTACACGTGAAATAACACTTAATTACCACATGAGGATTCACTCAAGAGAGAACTGTTTAAATTGTCATCAGTGTGGACAGAGATTCCCTGACAAGAGACGCCTTACCTGGCATGAAAAAATTCATTCTCGATCTTCCACGTGCCATGACTGTGGAAAGAGTTTCAGATTTAAAGGAAACCTCAAGGTTCACATGAGAATCCATACTGGAGAGAAACCTTTCACCTGCAATCTGTGTAGGAAGAGCTTCACACATAAAGCACAATTTAATTCCCACATGAGAAGTCACACTGGAGAGAAACCTTTTACCTGCAAACTGTGGGAATAGCTTCTCACGCAAAAGATCTCTTAAGATTCACTTGGTCGTTCACAATGGAGAGAAGCCATTTCCATGTGATCAGTGTGGAAAGTGTTTCAGTCATAAAACAACCCTTGATTCACACATGAAAAGTCACCTGTAGTTAAACCTGCAAACTGTGTGGAAAAGCTTCTCACAAAAAGGAAATCTTAAGGCTCACATGAAAACTACATGTGAAACAACCCTTACTTAAAACATGAGGCTTCACTCAAGAGAGAACTGTTTAAATTATCATCAGTGTGGACAGAGATTTACAGACAAGAGATGTCTTAACTGGCATGAAAATATTCATTCTCGAAAGAGATCTTTCACATGCACTCTTAAGGTAAATGATTCTAAACCGTATCAGAAAAGGGTTCTTCAGCTTGTAACAATAGCAGAACCATTTTTTGCTGCTAAATAGAACCCTTTTTATAGGGTTCCATAAAGAACCATCCTTTGAAAATGCTATATAGGACCTTAAAGGAGTCATATGATGTGATTTCATCTTTTCCTTTGTTTAAAAATTAAAGTCTCAAACCCAAAGACATACTCTTTATAAAAGTTAAGACTCGGCCACACCTTCCTAAAATGCCTCATTCAAACACGTCCCACAAATCTGCGTCACTGTGTGGGAAGATTTGCATAACACCGCCCAAATGTATACGCAAATAAAGAAGTTGTAACTTTTATTCTCGCTGTAGTGTTGTCGCCGCTGCCATGTCCTGGAGACGCTGTGTGTTTTGTTGCGAAAGCGAGACTATTTTGTTTTGCCTTCCAAATGAGCACAACTAGAAATCAGTGGTTATGTTGTATTTACAACACGACAGAGTGTGTGCAGTGCATTTTACGGAGGACTGTTTCCTGAACCTGGGAGAGTAGTCTACAATGCCGGTTGTGCACAAAGGCTGTTTCTATAAAGTGGGGAAATTCTAGGGTGACCATACGGGCCATTTTTATGGGACACGTCCTTGCCAGGATTTCTATATTGCCTAAAATATCTAGGTTTTGGCTGTTTGCACTGTGCAGGTCGATCGCTGTATAACATTCACAAGAGCTATAGAGAGCAGAGCAGATGGTTCCTTATGCTTTCGAATTGCTCTCGCAGTACTTTGGTGTCAGTTCAATGATCGGTGCACAGCAATGCTTCAAGTCAAACGAACGAACAAACAAACACATGCGTGTATTTACATCACTTTGATCGTTCTCTGTAGATCTCACCTTCTCACGCACCACGATTGGTCGATTATATACAATACCTGCACGTTATTGGTCAAACTACTTTGGATATTTTAGGCAATATAAAAATCCTGGCCTGGACGTGTCCCATATAAATGGCACATATGGCCAACCTTGGCAATTCCAACTTTGCAAGAACAGTCTGGTGCTTCTGACTGACAGTCTGTAAGTACATTTTCATATTTAAAGACTTTGCTACCGACTCTTCAAACGTGAGTTTTCAGCAGTGTGGAGTAGAGTTGTTTGTCATTTCTACGATCACAAATGCAGACATGGTTTTATGTTTACGCGGTGCAACACTTAAAAAGACAGTGTAAGTCATTATAATCAGTAAATATGTCTCCACTGGATGCAACAAATGCCTCATTTATAATGGGTTTTATTGTTTTAGTCTCGTCGCGCCGGTACACTGCATCACAACATGGTAAGGGGCGTAACATTTTTGTCACATGCTTGAGGTATTCGGCCAATCACAACACACTGGATAGCTGGCCAATCAGAGCACACTGTGCTTTTCAGAACGATGAGCTAAGTAAAAATTGACATTTCAGAAAGGCAAGGCAGAGAGGAACAACAATAATATGTGTTTTTTGAACCTTAAACCGCATAAACACATTGCGTTACACTAAATACACAAAATAATGTTCTTTTTAGTAACATCATATGTCCCCTTTAATGGTGTTATAAATAACATTTTTAATGATAGTTTAGTTTCATTTATAATAGTATATTAATATTTATATCATTATTAATATTATTTGCATATATTATTTATCAGTGTTGTTTTTTACTTCTCTATCTGCATGGTATTACAATATCTTGTAGTGTCAAATAAGGTTTTACATAAAAACAACAACAACATGTCAATTAGGTCCTTTTATTTTTTTAATGATGTGAATATGTAGCAAAAATGACTGTTATAACATCAGTTATTAGTAGAATACATTAATAAATGACAATTGACATTGAACATAAATAAATACTTGAAGTAAAACAAAATAGAAACAGAAAATAGCGAAATGAAGACCACGTTGGAGTGAAATACTGTATTTTCATAATCCTCTCTGATGCCTTTAAGTCCATTATGTTTATCTTGGTATGTTTGAGTGGCAGTTTCTCTCTGCAGATGACAAGGTTGTAGGATGTGACAGCATCTGAAATGCACAATTGAGTTTAGAGTTACAATGTGTCTCCTTCCATTTGTTTTTGTAAAAACAAAAAAAGGACCATCAATTTGATATTTTTGTTACTTAGTGGTGAAGAGGAGAGAAGTATCCTTAAAGAGTTGGTTCACCTAAAAATGAAAATTGTTAATTAATTACTCACCCTCATGTCGTTACAAACCCGTAAGACCTCTGTTCATCAGAGGACAAATTAAGATATTTTTGATGCGTCCCGTGAGCTCTCCTCTGACCCTCCCGTAGACAGTATGGATCCTTATACGATCAAGGCTCAGAAATGTAGCAAGGACATTGGTAAAATAATCCATGTGACATCAGGGGTTCGACCGTAATTTTACGAAGCTACGAGAATACTTTTTGTGCGCAAAAGAAAAAAAAAAAAAGAAGACTTTATTCAACAATTCGTCTCCTCCGCGTCACCCTGGCGCAATTTTGGAGAGTATCCACTGAACGTAAACAGCGTATGCTGTTCTGTGTCAGCTGCATCACATGGATACGTTGTTTTCGTTCATATAATTTGAATGATTTCAAACTTTATTTCAAACTTGTTAAACAAATATAAGTGCAAAATGACTTTATCTTATACATGTCCAAAAAGGAGTAGGAAGAAGCATAAGCTTATTTAATCCTACCCCTTCTCCACTCCGCATTGATAATAATAATAATAATAATAATCATCAAATTAACTTCATGATTCTGTCATCTCAATCTCGTCTTAATACACTCTTTACACTTTTCTACATATATGCATATAAAATCTAAATAAAAACTATGACTAAATAATCTGTATGAACACCTAGTCAAATCAGTTCTTCCTCCATATACATTCTGAAAACCATACGTTTGTACTGCTTTTTGAACTGGGTCACACTTGGGCATTGCTTGAGCACTAGACTTAGTCTGTTCCACAATTTCATTCCACATACAGAAATACAAAAGCTTTTTAATGTTGTACGAACATAAAGATGCTTAAAATTGACCTGAAACGTCATTTGCAAACACATTCTGAAAAGAAACCGCAGTGCTCTTCCAGTGGAAAAAGACAGTTTGAAAAATCAAAAGCACATTCGCTCTGGAGGAAGGCAGTTTAATTGTGATCAGTGTAATAAAACATTTCTTTTGCCATCACACTTACAGATACACCTGAAAAGTTATGCAGATGTGAGACCATATTTGTGTTCTTTATGTGGGAAGCATTTCAAATGGCTCAGGAGTTTAAAATGGCACCAGAAAATACGTATCTGTGTGAAATTAAAGCTGCGATAACACCGCAGCTGAATGTGGCCTAAATCTGATTGTCCACCTTCAAGACCAATTGGATTTTTCACCTCTTTATGAGTTTCAGTTGTACTTTTTTGCTTTATTTGATTGTCAATTAAATTTTGGGTTGTCCCAAGACACACCTTTGTGAATATGAAATTCATCTTTTAAACTTTGCAGATTTTTATTCATTATTATTAGATCAGTTGATGTTAACTGTAAAGTTCATTAGTTATGAAGTTCAATTATGAAGGCAGAAAATAGTGCCATTAGCTGTGTCCCAATGTGGAGTGCGTGGACACCGAAGTGTGCATTTGAAGTGTGATTGCGTCACAGCGTCACGACGTAAGCTGTCCCAATTCAGAATGCACCCTCCGAAGACCACATTCCAAGGACGATTGTGTCACTGCGGCGTGATGAAGGCTGCCGTAATTCGTTGCCCAGGAAAATGAAGTGTACATCTGATGGACACTTCATACTCTACCATATCCCATAATCACTTGTGGGCAGATGACCACAGTGTTTATATTCAAAGAACATGAAGGATGAGAGTTCTGTGGGGGAATTCACATTGAAATGTAAGTGTTGTGTTTTCATTTACTCAAATAAGTTACCTAGCGAAACAAGTGTTAAAAGACAGTTTTTTTTACACAAAGCCCACAAACAATAAGACAACCAGTATATAAGGCATCAGTCTTTCCTTTTGTTGTGTTTTCGTAGTGCTGTAATGCTAGATATGTCTACAAATGTTTTAACCAAACTTCAGTATTTTGTATGCATATCCTGCTGTCATATTTTCTAATGTTAAGATTGCAAACCTGCCTTTATATTTTTCATAAGTGTTTCCATTTTTCTCTTGTTTGAGGGTTCTTCTGGAGAAAATGAGCCTGCTAGGGAAAGACTTAAAAAATACAAAGTAAGCAAGTTAATAGACAGATTTTTGCTGAAATTCATTGTGCTGTTGTTGTTAACAGGCATGGTTTATTTGCTCTGCCTTAGGATTGCAAGTGTCCTGGGACAGGTGAGGGAGTGAGTGGAAGCTGGTGGAGCTACTCAGAGAGGACATCGAACTCCAGAGAGAGACAGAGGACAGCAGGGAGAGACTGTTTTCTCTTCTTGAGAGAATGCTTAACAAATACATTATTAGCCATTCTCTATTAGAAAACAGTGGAAAAAATGGGTACGTTACAATTTTTCAATATCTTTTTTTTTAAATGTCACATTGTCAACGAAACAACCTAATTTCTGTAGTTTATTTTGTGATATAAGTTAAAAATGAAATAAGTTGTACTTTATTCATTTTTGCAGTGTAATTTATTTGTAAATGAGCCTGAGTACTTTCTGTACATTTTGTATTTTTGTTTTGCATATTCACGTGTAAATAAAAGAGAAGTAATTGTATATTGTTAAATTTTTTTTAATGCAGCGTATAATTTTTTCACAAAACATTCTTCTATATGTAGCACCTGCGTACTCCAACTGGACCAGTTCTAGGTTCTCAAGGAGTGGGCGAAACAAATATAAAATCAGACTGGAGACCATTTAAGAAAAACCTTATAAATGTTACAACAGCAAAATCTTCTTTCCTATTAGTTTTTTTGTTTTGTTTTTAATAAGTATAAATAGTTATAAATAATAAATAAATTAGTTTAGTGCAGTGGATCCACTTGTATTTGATGATCTATTAAGGATGCTATTTTTTTAATTAACATTTTTTCCCTACAGGTAAGACAAGTTCATCAAACTCAAAATAAACATAAGCAATCACATGTTATGTCATGACATAAAACACAAATTAAAACAATATACAATCTAAATGTCTTTAGCACTTAAATTCAATTCTGTTCAGTTGTGATGTAGTTCAGTTCAATTCAGTTCAATTGTGTGATGTAGTTCAGTTCAACTCAATTCAATTCAATTGTGTGGTGTAGTTCAGCGCATGTGATTGGTCTCTTTGCAGATGAAACGTAGTCAAATGAAGATCAAAGCTGCAGTCTGGGTTGGCTCGCCATCTAATCTCTCAGTATCATGAATCCTCTCCTTATTCGTCGCAGAGGTGACAAATTTTTTTTTGTGCTAAAAAAAACCCCTGACCTACACAATAGGTCATAAAGGAATCTTGTTATTCTATCGATATAAATTATAACAATGAATGTTTACCCGCAGCGTCAATGTTACATTGTTCAATAAACTCAACTGTCACTTTGTGCTCAAACAATAACATTCAACAATTCACAGTCCACAATAAAAACGCATATCATGCTAAAAATCAGCCATTGTCATAAATATGATCTTATTTTAGAATATTAACAGTTATAAATCTGACCATTATTCTTAGTTAAGCATAAATTGTTGTAATATGCTTATGACTCGCGAATGTAATGCTCAGTTAACTGAAATAAACCAGGCTTGATGCTGTATGCAGCCTGCAAATGCGACCTCCGGAGGATGCAGCCTTCCGTTTGAGAAACGGCATATGAAAAAGTTAGGACACCCTATTTAATTCCAACTTTGCAAACCTAAACCGTGCTGCCATGTTTTTTTAGAGAGAAGATTCTTTCTTCTGGCAAACCTCCCAAACATGCCATACTTGTCCCATATTTTTTATAATTGTGCTGTCATGAACTTTATCATTTCACATGTTAACTGAGGCCTGCAGTGAAGTTCTTGGGTTGCCTGCCATTTCTCTGAGCATTACACGGTCTGATCTTGGGGTGAATTTGCTGGGACGTCCACTCCTGGGAGGATTGGGGTCTTGTTTTAATGCTTTCCACTTGAATAATCTTCCTCACTGAATGATGGACTTCAAATTGTTTGGAAATGGCCATATTACTCTTCCCAGATTGATGGCAGCAACAGTTGGTTCAGACTCCAGACCAGCAAACTGCCAAAACTTTTATACTGCTTTTATAGAGGTGCTCACACTTGCTGATGATCAGTTAATCAAAGACCTGACTGCTACTTGCCCTCTTAATTCCTATGTTAACAGTAAGGGTGTCCTAACTTTGTCACACACGGCTTTTCCATTTTGCCTTTATTTTTGTTAAATAAATAATGACAAGGTGCAAGTTATCGTGTGTTGTTGTTCATCTGAGGTTTTATTTTCCATATTTTAAGACCAGTCAAGGACCAGATTATTTTTTTATTATTATTATGTCCTGATACGGAAAAACATGGAATTCAAGAGGGTGTCCTAACTTTTTCACATGACTGTGTGTGTATATATATGTATGTATATATGTATATGTATGTATGTATATATATATATTAGAAATAAAATTAGATATAATTAGTATCAATAGCTTTGGACTTTTGATAGCTCTGCAGTTCATCCTTTCAATTCATCCTAGGTATTATATTTGTTTTCTAATGTAAAATGTAGCGACAAGACTTTTATTTTGATTGGCGATGTGACGTCATAAGGCTGCGCTCTGCTCACGCGTCTGTGATTCTGCTGAAGAAAGGTGTGTGCTTTTAATCATTTAAAGTGTTTAAAACTCGTTAGAGAATTGCATATAAAACTGTGAAATGTATTGTTAGCAAATGTAACACTGTAATGCTTTATTTAGTGACATTGCAGTCCCATATATAGTGAATCATTTTACCTTAAACGAATTATGTCATTGGAAAATAGTGTTGATAGAAATGGATCTTTTCGAAACTCTGAATCAACTGAAACAATTGATTCACACAATGATTCACTGTTTTGAATCGCTAGAATCGCCGCACGCTGACGACTCCTGCTGCTTAAAACAGTGTAAATGCAACGAAAACAACAAACACGAACGTGTTGAAAACTTTTACAAACCAACTACAAATGTTTTCATTAAAGTGGAATCCATTGAATAATTTACAAATCAGTAAATACTAAGTAGAAATCTTAATACAAATGAGAACCTTGTGTATTGTCTTTTTTATTAATTTGAGTGCTAGTTTTGGTTGTTTTGTTTCATCAGGTAATTGTAAGTCCATTAACTCTCACTCTGAATGACTCCCTCATCAGTGCACTGACTGCTGAACTAGAGATTTAGTTTTGATTCATTTTTATTTTTTTCTGTTAATTATTCCCATCTTAAACAGGACAAAGTGTCCGAACACACAGAAAAAACTCCTGAAGAAACAGCCGAGATCCACGTAACACACTATTATAAAGATGGCGTTTATTAAAGAGGAAAATGAAGATATGAAGATTGAAGAAACATTTAGACTCAAACATGAAGATACTGAGGAACAAACAAAGATGGCATGTATTAAAGAGGAGAGAGAAGACATGAAGATTGAAGAAGCATTCAGAATCAAACATGAAGAGACTGAGGAACAAACAGGTTGGTTTTCATTCTCAAAGCTGAACTCACTCATTTTATACTTATTTAAATGTCCAGGCGTACGCACAAAACCTGCCCTGAAAGAGGCGTATGCCACTTCCTACGCAAAACGTGGGATTTATAAAAACAAACTTGCGTATCTTCATGCAAACTCTGACCCTTGCATATGATTTTTTTTTTGTGGAGAGGGAAAAGTAATGAAGTAAACTATTTTAAACTCGCAATACACATTTACATTAAATATTCCACTCTCATTAATGGAGATAAGCACTGAAATTACATAGTCATTATGCAGAAGTTAAACCAAAATTATATGAATTAGGTAGGGCTGCCCTCAGCTAAAGATTTTTCAAATGAACGACTACTAGTCGACCAGAAGTATTAGTCGACTAATTGCACTTTTATTAATAAACCATTTAAATCATAATAATGGCCCTTTTAATTGCATACATAGCCTAATACAGGGGTTTTCAAACCTGTCCTGGAGGACCCCCTGCCCTGCACATTTTGTATGTCTCCCTCATCTAACACACCTGATTCCACTCATCAGCTCATTAGTAGAGACTGCAAGAACCAAATTGGGTCTGATCAGGGAGGCATACAAAATGTGCAGGGCAGTGGGTCCTCCAGGACAGGTTTGGGAACCACTGGCCTAATAAGCGCTCAAACACGCATAAAGCTTGCCACAGTGCACCGCAGAAGTATTGATTATGAATGAGTCAGGGGAAAAAAGTAAGGAGGCTGCATTAACAGTATAATTTCTATAAATATTAGTGCTGTCAAAATTAGCACGTTAACCCAGGTGATTAATTTTTGTCAGTTTAACGTTTTAAAAATATTTAACACCGTTAACGCAGGGGCGGTGCTACGGTTGACCACCCCACTCACAACTGCTGCTTCTGTCTCTTTTTTTGTGACAAGAAACATCGTTTATTTAAATGCAGAACGTCTTTATGACCATCAAACTGGAGACTTTTCAGACGCGCACTCCAACTTTTCTTCAGCGCCAGGAGCGAGTCAAACGTGTGCAGAAACAGTAGCACGCGTAATACTGGCCTTCAGTCATAAAAAAAAGATGCCATTATACAAATATTAAAAATATACTGTCTTTGTTGTTTCTGCATTAATTTTAAAATTGAATGTGAATTTATTGCAACATAAAAGTATTTCAAAAAACTTTAATGTTAGGTGGGATTAATCGTGATTAATTTCAGAAAAAATTAGCTATTAGTTGATTTTTTTAATCGATTGACAGCACTAATAAATATATAATAATTTATTAATAAACTAGTGCTTTTTTTTTCAGTTTAAGAGATGTCGGTGACACTGACTCATCTCCACAGTAGTGATGCGCCTGTATGCATGTTTCAGTTTCATACGGATTACATAATCTGAAAATATTTGTTTTCCATTTGAATTGGTTCATTTGAAAGTAGACAAGATATATTTTATCCAGTTTCCAATTATTTTTTATATATCCAAAGATATATTTTCATGTCTGTAACGCAACATACACTGGGTTTTGGAGTTTCGCACTCAAGTTCACACAGACTGAGACGACAGAAAGCGCATCCGGTTTGCTTTCATTGTTTTACAAAAGCGTAATGTTTTGCTGTTATTGTGAGTGCACACAAATAAACGTAGTCTTCACAGATTTGAAAAATGTATTACTCTTAGCTGTATAAGCAAAAATTTGGGAGAATTTTAAGAGCAAGTGACGCATCGCCGTCTCCATCTGTCCTGCAGTGAGCTCGCTACTCTTCAGTCTACACTCCACACAGACACTTGAACAGCACATATTTCTAGATTAACGTCAGATTGAGCAGCCATGTAAAGTTGCTACTACTTACATATTTCAGGTGATAAGCCATCTTTGAGGTCAATGAATGACTACATTTACATGGACATCAGTAATCTAATTATTTGCCTTATTCTAAATAAGACAGCATTATGTTTAAGGTGTTTACATGAGTTCGTTTTAGAATATTCTTTTCATGTTCCTATTTTCCATGTTATAGTGCATAGATCGATTAATGGCACACGTCATTACTTCCCCCACACAACACCATCCGAAGTCCAACCCAGAATTTCACGTATAAACATAGTTAGTCTTCGTTATGATGCCATATACAGTTTTGGGTGCTTCATTTTTAATTTTACAAAAGCTTCAAGTGCAGTTAATTATTTGTAATGCTATAAGTGCAAACAGATGAAGGCGTTGTTGAAGCCATGCTCTTTTATTTGCCATCAAACAGCTGACCACTGCCGTGTGCGTGTCCTGTCGCAAAATGCGGCGAAAAGACCTATGCGACGGTAATTGTGTGATTAAGGTGTATACATGTCTATTCTGCACTTCAATAATGTGACTCAAATAGGATTACTCCACATGTCTTAATTCGATTTGTTTACTTCGAGTATGACTTTAGCTGGATTAAGGTAATCAAAATATCTGTTTACATGGTAGATTCTTAATCATGTTAATCATAGAGTCTTAATCGTGTTAAAATCGGAATACTGATCCAGTGGGCCGTACTAAAAGACATTGGGGGCTGCCAGTTGCCCATCCCTGATCTAATAAATCTAAATCTGCAGCCATTTTAGTGGCTTTAGTTGAAATTTCATGTTCTTTTAATTTCAAAAGTGTTTGTTTTTCAGTAGATGGGAGCAATCTTCTGTTAAACCATGGGGCATTTTTCATGTTATCTCCATGAATTAAACTAAAAAATGTAGATCTTATTCATTGAATTTTACATAAAAATTGGCAGTTTTGTATAAACATAACTTTAAAAAAAAAAAAGAACATAAATCCTCCAAACATCCTGAGTGTACACTTATACTTACACGAACACTGACTGTAGAGGATTTTAATTAGCTATATAGCCAAAGAGACAAATGACAGGCAGCACGATTGGCTAAAATGTTGGTCATTTTTATGTAAACATAATGTACCTGAGAAGATTTCTGTGCGGCTCTGCTTCCGAAGATGCACAAATTCAGGGCTCTTAAGACTCTAGCCGAACAGGCATGTCTTTGGCAGAAATGAGCTTTTTTTTAGTGAAAGTGAAGGTTCCTGATTAATGAAATTGTTAATGAAATCGGTATTTATATATAGGTTCGCTATATATAAATCCTGCTAAGTATAAATCCCGCTTCAGTGTAAATAGCCTCTATCACTATTTACACTTAGTGCAAATAGCCACTGCCTTATTTTTATTAGTAACAGAATAGCAAAGACAAAATAATTTCATAGAAATAACACCTCCAACAGACTTTGCACATGGGCATGAGAACATATGCTCCTAGGTGTTATATCTAATCCACTGAGTCATTATCTGGAACCTCAATCAAACAGATTTAAAAACATGAGCAGAAACACAGAAAGAACTGCTTTCTGTGAAAGAACTAGAAGAAATATCTGCTACAATACCACACTTTAAAGTGAGAGAGGAAACATGCAATATGGATGCAGACAAACTCATGAAGACAGTCATTTAAAAATGCTGTGCTGCTGTCCGTTATAACTAGAGTAACAAAGACAAAATCATTTTATAGAAAAAAAAAACAGCTAAACATTTGATATTCAGATTCTCAAATATACACTATATTGCCAAAAGTATTGGGTCACCCCCTTCTAATGAACAGGTTTGACTACTTTAGTAATTTCTATGAGTACAAATCTTAATGTTAAAGCATATAATGATATTCTAGGAAATTGTGTGCTTCTAATATTATAGAAAAGGGTCCTGTTTGGACAGGACCCTTGGCCAAAAACACATCACCAAACACCAATGACTTGTACATACACTATATAGACAAAAGTATTGGGACACCCCCTTCTTTAGAACAGAAAAATGCACTACTGGAGAGAGTCTTTTCATCTGCCAACAGTGTGGGATAAGTTTTGCTCAAAAAGGAAGTTTTAACAGACACATGAGAATTCACAATGGAGAGCAGCCTTACACATGTGATCAGTGTGGTAAGAGTTTTGATCAACATGAAAACCTTGAGGTCCATATGAGAACTCATAGAGAGAAACCCTACACATGCCCTCAGTGTGGAAAGAGTTTCAGTTCTAAACAAAACTTTGAAGACCACATGAGAATTCACACAGGAGAGAAGCCTTTCACCTGCCAGCAATGTGGAAAATGTTTCAGCCGGAAAGGAAGCCTTAACAGGCACATGACAGTTCACACTGGAGAGAAGCCGTTTATATGTGGTCACTGCGGAAATTGTTTCAGACATAAAGCAGCCCTTAAACAACACATGGGTTCTCACATATGAAAGAACTGTATTTATGTCATCAGTATGGATCTGTGGAAAGTTTCACAGATAGGAAACATCTTAGGAATCAAGTAATAACACCAGAGAGAAGCCTTTACTGTTCCTCTCTGTAGAAAGACTTGCAGAAACAATAAAACCTTCAGGTTCAAGGAAGCACCCCTGATATAGTAAAAAAAAAAATACCCAAGCAGTGGATTTATGCTGCCTTCACGTGCTATCAGAAATTTCCTATTTACCACTTATGAAGTCGTGATTTATGAGCTTGTCGTATTCAAGTGCTTTAATGACGCAAAGATAAAATGTAGCATCCCATTGGTTGACAATCGTATAAACATTCACCGTGCTATACATGCAGTTTGCTGACAATTCTGGAATTTCAGTCAAATACATGCTTATTTCACTGCTTATAAAACATTCAATATGCTTCAAATGATCGTTCATATCTAGCCTATAAATACACTACTTTAGCCACAAGACAAAGGGATGTAGTTTGTTGTGAGAACTAGGGCTGTGACAGTGGCAGATTTTTACCATACCACCGGTGGCGCGGTGTTGTGTGTGTGTGTATGTATGTATGTGTGTGTGTGTGTGTGTGTGTGTGTGTGTGTATGTATGTATGTATGTATATATATATATATGTATATATATATATAGGGGCAGTCGTGGCCTAATGGATGGAGAGTTGGACTTGCCCGAAGGTCGTGGGTTCGAGGCTCAGGTCCGGCAGGGATTGTAGGTGAGTGAATAACCAGCACTCTCTCCACCCTCAATACCACGACTGAGGTGAGACCCTTGAGCAAGGCACCAACCCCCCAAAACTGCTCCCCGGGCGCCGCAGCATTGGCTGCCCACTGCTCCGGGTGTGTGTTCGCTACTGTGTGCATGCACTTGGATGGGTTAAATGCAGAGGACAAATTCTGAGTATGGGTCACCATACTTGGCCACACACCACTTCCCTACTTTCCCCCTCCCCTATATATATATAAATTCTGAAACACAAAAATAAATAAATGAAGCTCAATCATCTATTAACAAACGTGCGTGTTTATTTTAGCACTTCCGTCAGTGAACACTCTCAATAAATATCAAAGAAATAATACAGTTAAATAGGAAAGAAGCCTTAAATAAGAATCAGTGATGCTGTCTACACTAGATGCGGCACGACAAATCCCTCACAGTAAACTGCCTTGTCCTATTTATGACGTACAGACACAAAGTTCAAATGTCCTATGTAGACAGACTCAACCTGTTGCGACGCGGAGTCCGGTTTAGACAAGGTTCACTATTCCGCCACCAAGCAAGCGGGCGCGTTAACTCTTCGTCGTAGCGCATGTTGCCACATTTCTTGTTGGGATCTTCCATTTACCGCTGTCTTGTTCATATTTGGCCAGTTTGGAGAAAGCCTCACCAATACAAACCTGACCAGCCGGGCGTTTCCGATCACGTGAACTTGAAGACACTTGTACAAACGCGGATGGGGTGACATGAATGGAAATGGTTCCAGAACGGCGATGTAGTATTTGGTTTCCCAACAAAGTTCATCGCTCATGATGAAATAAATTTGCTGAATAAACTGTATTTTTCTGTGCTCAAACCTGCCAATCTAAAGGTGTTAGAGGTAATTTGTGAATTAGCATAGATTTATAGTCTAAATAAAACAATTTGCAACTGTTACTATTATTAGACTTGTACAAAAAATTTTGTATTATGCTTGTTATTGAGTGTGTGACGTCACGTGCACGACCGCCGGTGGCAATAGACAACCGCAGTGACAACCGACCACCGCGGTGACGTGGTTGTCACTGCCACCGTCACAGCCCTAGTGAGAACAGCATTGACAGCAGCAATGGTTGTCCCCTCCACCATGTTTAAAGTTTATGACCCTCCCAACTCGGAAACTCAGGTATCAAAATTATTTCCAAATTTCCCAGTAGTAAATACGACTTGAGAGTCCGTTCACGTCCAATTTCCGATTAGGAAACTCGTATTTACGATAATTCCGATGGCACGTGACGGCAGCATTAGCCCTTGTTTGGTTGATCGGATCACAAATATGCTGTCTCTGTATCACTGCCTCTTTTGTCCACTTTCAACCACTCTCTCCACATTTTTTCAATGGCCAGGTAAATGCATGTTTTTTTTTTCAGATTTTTTGATCAAACGGATAAAATATATTCACACAATTTACGCACAAATGTGAAATGAGACAATGTAAAAAGATAAGGACAGTAGCAGCTTTTGTTTCTGCTGATAGCTGCAAAAACTGATAGCTGCAAAACCACACCAAATGTTGTGGATGCATGTTAGAAGTGAGGATTGGTGGAGAACATTGTGCTTGGTAAGTTTTTTTCATCTTCAAACCACACTTACAAATTAAGCTGACAAAGTTTGTATCCCATCTGAAAAGATGCTTCCCATTATGTTTACACATTAGATCAGTGGGCGGAGAGTAGGTGGTCTTTTGTGGCTGTTTGAATACATTTGACCACACGAGTGTTTACACTACAAAAGCAATCCGGTCAAATGTGTTTTCAAGTGGACAAGCTCAAACATTTGCACCTGTATTTAAAATTATTTACGATCAGATCTTAATTCCAGTTGTAAACTTGGTTAATATGTAAATATGTGCTGCATGTTTTCCTTTAACACAGTAAATGAAGTGACAAAATGGCATTTGTGAAAGCATCTGATCAGAGCATTGTGGATATTGTAACATTGTTAATTTTGCTCCACAACTCTAGGAGGCGCTTGTGTGCCTTATTCCCAGGTATAAAGTCGGCACATGACTTTCCGGTTCTCATCTGGGTCATGGCACCAATGTAACCCTTCTGGTTCTTCTCCCCTCACTCGGTCTGAGCAGGATTTAAACAAGCATTTCCAGCATGGGAGGTATGCACTCTAACAAGGACGGCAAGACCCTAGCTTCTAGCATCAGTCCCTAGTATTGCTCCTGAAGTCTGGGGAGTGAGGTTTTCCCAGACAGCTCTTACCAGGTGGCCTCCGTTACACTCATCCCCTTAAACCTCATTCCAGTCAGGGTCACGGCACCAACGTAACCCCTCCGGTTCTACTACTCTAACTTGCTCTGAGGGGGATTCGAACTGGTGTTTTCAGCATGGGAGGCATGTGCGATAACAAGGATGCAGAGGTGGACAGTAACAAAGTACATTTGCTTGAGTACTGTACTTAAGTATATATTTCCAGCATTACTGAACTATGCTGACAACCGTGTTGATTTCGCAAACGAGCTTCAGAGGTGACTGAGTTGTATTCACTGTTGTGTCGGTACACATGGCAATGATTGGCATTTTTGGTTGACTACCTATTGTAGCTTGTATTGTATTGAAATCCCCCAGTTAGGAATACCACTATACTGCCGTGCAAAGGCAAAAGACTGTAATTTCGATTTTGGTCGAAAATGAGTTATTGATATTTTTGGGACATTCAAGACATCCTTTATCATGTGCATAAGTATCTAGAGTCAATTTCGTTGTTTTTCTGAGAAAATAATGAGTGGACTCAACCGTAACTTCACAAAGCCCCGGAGAAACCAAGGCAGAACACTGTATAACACCAGTTACCACTCTTTCGCTTTGTTTGGAACGCTCAAATTGAGTTACGGCGTTCTGCCTTTGTTCATCCGCGAGTCAATATGAAGTTACAGTTACGACTTGGAGTTACACTGTGTTATGCCTTTTTTTTTTACTGTCCATTAAAGTCTGCAACATTTAAATTACGGTGTAGACAACAGAATTAGATAGATCGCGATCTACCAAACAGCTCCATATAACAAAGCACTGTAAAGACTAGATACATTTGGCAGCAATACGTAATCGTGAATAACCTTTAAAGATTTTTTTTTTCCTTTTTATAATGCAGATTATTCACCAGCCTGTCACTTCTAGTTGGACGTGTGTGGACTCGAATCCTGTAGCATGATCAATCATATAATCTGTAGCCTACTAACAGTTCACAAATAAATCCATATCCTACCTTTTCTTGCAACCCAATAAAATCAATCCATGGCGATGAACGTCGTCGGAGATGTTTAATCCACAAGCATTCTGAGCATTATTCCTGCTTGCTGGCTTTAACATAAATCCACAAGTCGTTCTTTTAGGTTAGGCTATTTCATTCAAGTCAATATAAAAGCAATTTTCCTGTCTAACATTCTTTTACGTTACTGAGCATAGCAAATAAATTGGTTGCAAAACAGTCACGTTTTACTTTTAGTCTGCTTGTTACGGTAAAAACAAACAAACAAAAAAAAACATTAATACAGTCACATTACTATATGCAATAGCCTATATGAGATAGCCCATGATCACTAGATTTTATACAGGTGTTAAGGTCACTGCACACAGAGTCCGAAATTTTCGCACATTAAAAAATAAATACGACCTCACGTTGTGTCAATCACGTTTGCACACTGCCTCCGAAACTTTCGTCCGTCAAAAATTCGGATCAGGTTCGATTTTCTGCGTTTTTGCATCTGTAGCATGCATTTTGATAGGAAAGGATGGGGAATATGAAAAAAACGGAAAAAACGCATGCGAAAATTTCAGGCTCAGTGTGCAATGACCTTTACTGTAACAATTTTGTAAATAGTGATCAGCAACCAAATATTGATAATGTGGAAGTTACTGCCTTTTGCCTTGGTGTGACTTCTCACTTTTTGCAGACAATGCAAAAGCAGAGTACTGTAACTTCAAAATAGGGGTAAAAATCTAGTTTGAGCACACAATTTGTTAATGTAGATAATTTTCATTACTAAAACATCTAATTGCCAAATTTCCAGTGTCCTACCTATAATTAATTTGGCTGGACAAATAAAAAACTTTTGCCTTTGTAGGGCAATATAGACAAAGATGGATTCTTCATGAACTGTAGACACAATGCCAAAACAGAGTCAGCAGACCAATCATTATCTGGACAGTCTGTGTAGGACAAGAACAATGCACATTATGAATAGGACAAAAGAGTCTTTTATAAGGTAAAACAGTATCAAATGGACACTTTTTGTGCTAGAAAATAAAATTACATGTGCAATTTTTTTCATCTTTCACATACATAATTCACATACTGATTTGCGGATATGCAAAATTTGTCTTTTACTTCACTTTTTTTTTTAAATACTTTGCTCCTAAAAAATGGTCAGTTCTAAATAATAAACCTTATTTTATGTTTGTGTCTTTGCTGGATTGTCACCAAGGTAGTGTCACATTCTTCAATAAAAATAGTTTATGCTTTGTTAATGTGTGTACTTCTTTAAAATTGATTTATGTACTTTTCTTACCTCACACTGACACTCACCCTAAGAGCTTTTGGTTGGCCTGTCACACATGTCTGAAGTCCATGAAGAGGTGAAACAGACTATGAATAGTGTGGTTCTTGTTTCCCGTTGGAACATTATTTCAGATTCTGGTATTGTTCGGTTTTGTTTTGATTTTTATTTATTTTTTTAATCAGAATGGTGTGAAACGTGGTGACTCTTGCAGTGCTTGCTATATTAACAAACAAACAAACAAACAATAAAAATAGTCACACTTGTGTTGTTCTTGGTCAAAATTGACCACCATAGGAAACATGAAAAATACAGAACAATTTTTGGGGGGTACAACCTACAAATCAAGTTTAACTAACACTTTCCAAAGTGTTGAAAAGTGAAATACAACACAAGAAATGTTTTTTTGTTTTGTTTTTTTGCTCATTTTGTGACTTCATAGTCACCTGTTTTGTGTGTTTTTAGAGTATGATTTGTGTGTGTTATCGTTGCTTTGAGTCATTAGTGATTAATCCAATGTATCACAGTCCACTGAAAGTCAAAAACATTTAACTTAAGCTGATCTGTTTCTCCTTCAATCTATTTCTGTAATAATACACAAGTGCTTTTAGTAAAGTGCTATTGCAATTAATAAAAGAGAATTAATTGAACAAAAGCTATGAGTCAAGTGCTCTACTGTCATTGCTCTCAGCTTTTGTGTAGGTCATTACGTCAAGTTGTTGCCGTTAATCTGTTTCATTGTGCTCAATAAAAAAAAAATAGTCAAGTGCTCAACTAAAGAAAACACCAACAAACATGATGGTGACTTCACATGAAATGTTCAAAACGTCACCTTTCTAAAACTCTTTATTCTCAAGTACTTTTGTAGATGTATGAAAGCAATAAGTCAAACTGCTGTAATAAGTTTGTAATAAGTGAAGATGGTAATGCTGTTTTTGGAGCTGTTTAATCATCCTTTGCTGAGATCTTGTAAGATTCAATGTCTTCTTTTATTTCAGTTGATCTCCTCTAAGGCTATGTGACTGTAAGTCCATTGTAGTTGTTGTGCTTCTGCTTGTCTCTTCTTTTTTTTCTCTTCTTGTTGTTGTTCTTTCCTGCAGTGATTCTGCTTGTTAACAGTGTCAGCCCTGTGATCCCATGTCCTGTGTTTTTCCTCCCTCATGTTTCCTTATGCCCTTATTTGGTTTTCCGGTTCCTGTTCTCGTTTAGTCCCATGAGTCCCACCTGTGTTTAATTACTCCTCACCTGTTTCAGTTCTTCCTCGTTTACTCTCCTTCTATTTAAGCCCTGTCTTTTTCCATGTCCAGTGTCTGGTATTGTTCGTCTACCCCAAGTGCTACATGTGTGTTCCTGTCTGTTCCTTGTGATGCTTTATTTGGATGAATAAAGACTGTTTATTATTGACCTTCTTCGTCTCTGCACTCCCTCGTTCCTCCACAGTAGCAGCTGAATCGTGACAAACAGAAGGTGTTCATAACTAATATTGCATCACTCTGCCGAACGGTAGTTCTCCATTAGCAGGGTTGGAGATGCCTGAACTAGGTAAGACAAGCATGTAGTGGCTACACCATGTCATTACAGATGATTTTCTTTATTTTTTACACCAGGTGACAATAATCTGTCAACATTTAATGGATTTTAAGTGTTTTTGCTCAATGTTTTGCTTAAATACTGCATTGATTGAAGAATCATGTGTGTGTGTGTGTGTGTGTGTGTGTATACAGTGGTGAAAAAAATGATTTGATCCACTGCTGATTTTGTACGCTTGCTCACTGACAAAGAAATGATCAGTCTATAATTTTAATGGTAGGTTTATTTGAATAGTGAGAGACAGAATAACAACAAAAAAATCCAGAAAAATGCATTTCAAAAAAGTTATAAATTGATTTACATTTTGAGTGAAATAAGTATTTGACCCCTTCGCAAAACATGACTTAGTACTTGGTGGCAATACCTTGCACTGCATGAAAAGACTAATTTCTGGGATAAATCGGACAATGGAAATTTTCAGTGAAACTTACGGTGTTTGACCGTGTACGAAAATTTCCCAGACAGGTGTGGTGAGTCCCGTACACGTCCATACACTTGAGATGCACTGAGATTTTCGGATACGGGATATTTCTGACTGCACCCACTAGATGTGTTCAGAGATTTCCAGTATTAACAGCCCTTATGAAAATTACCCATGGTTTTACTATAGTAAAAGTGTATTTACCTTTTTTGGCAGATTGATTGCCATATTTGTATATTTGTATAACCACAGTTTTACTACAAATACACGTTTTTAACTACATGTTTTTTGTTGTTGTTTTTTTTATTTATGTACCATGGTTAATTATGTTGTGTTTTTTGGGGTGTTTATCGGTTAAAAATTAATCGACCAGTCATTTTTAAATCTGTAGGCAAGCTTAAATTAACCCGAATTGAATGAATCTAAATTAGTGTTTTGATTAACATAATCGCAAAATGTGAGTGAGATTAATAAAAATCCACACATTCGCGGGTAGTGTTGTATCTCAGGGTTTGTTATAGTTTGGTAATCGAGGTAATGAACACAGTAATATCACGCACGGACATTTCAGGCCTCGCGTTTGGAGCTGAATCACCCGAGACTCGCAATTCTTGACGCCCGTGAATCTAATCTTTTTTTTTAATCGACTCCGAGCATCGCTGTTCTTACCCCTCCCCCGCTGCCTCACTGCAGTTTTGGTGCGCACACCGACAGCGTCCGGTATTTTATGGGAGATTTACCTCAGACGAAGGTAAGTGTGAATAAATAAAACAATTTTAAATAACGTTTACAAGAACATAACATTAAAAGTTGTTCGATGTTGTAATATTTTTAAATTGTATTTCTAGCATGACGTTGTTTCGAGCTGTTCCCAGACAGCAACCAGTGTTGGTCCAGATCCGGCCCACATCTGGCCTGCACTGCAAAAAATGCTTTTCTGACTTAGATTTTTTTGTCTTGTTTCCAGCCAAAATATCTAAAAATTGTTAAATCAAGAAGGATTTTCTAGACAAGTAAAAATAATTGTCTTGTTTTCAGAAAAAAAACTAGTCAAAATTAAGTGAGTTTTTGCTTGAATCAATCAAAATAATCTGCCAATGGGGTAAGAAAAATAATCTTGTTTTCTGTTTGACATAAGATTATTTTTCTTACCCCATTGGCAGATTATTTTGCTTGTTTCAAGCAAAAACTCACTTAATTTTGACTTTTTTTCTGAAAACAAGACAATTATGTCATTATGGCATAATTGTCAGGCGTTTACAGTTTTTGCACTGCTAGCATAATTATGCAATACTAGCATAATTATACAGAACATTAATTAGGGTAAAGTGATACACGAATTGAGAGGGGAAATAAGCATAACAATAAATAAAAATATAGCCCTAACCAGTTAATATAATATAATAATATTATTACAGTTTAATACTAATAATAATAATATACAATTAAAAAAAGACACGATCAGTTAATGGATTTACAAGACTGTGGGATGGATAAAAATGTTTTATCCATCTCTGATAATCCCAGGTTTCTATGGTCAGGCAGGTTTGTTTACATATATGAGAAATTGATGTTGTTCCCTCAACATAGGATCTCGAGGCCATGACTTCATATTGCGTGGCCACAACATAAGGATGTCGTTACCTCGACAAAATAATCTCGTGGCCACGACAAAACTAAGTGAACTTAACATGTTCCCTCCCGGTCACCGTACATATGAGAACTCGTGAATTGCTGTACAATTCAGCTAACAAAATAGCTGCCTGTTATCATTACATTTGTATTATCATGTTATGTTTCATCATTCTAGCTTGTGCTTAAGCAATGAAAATTGTACAATGTATTTAGAGAAAATGTGTTTTACTATATTTTGTTTTTTCAAAGGATCCTCCGTTTCCAGACCCAACCATTCATCTGAAGGACTGTGAAAATGTGACAGAACCACCAGTGATAGTTTCCACAAAATAAATAGAAAGGACATGGCAGAGGATGATCGGGTTATTGACATTTCACTGAAATTAGCCTGCTGTCCTCACTGTTTCACACATACATACAGTTGCGGTCCACAGTTTACATCACATTGCAGAATATTATTTATTTATTATTAAACTTATGTTTAATAACATTATGCATAAGTTTTTTATTTATTTATTATTATTTAGGACTGGCCTGATGAAGCTATTTCATTTAATAAATGTTTACGTTTACTTATTTTTTATACTTTTCAGACAAAATAAGTATTTTATGTAGCTTCTGAAGGGCAGTACTAAAAGAACAAATATGATTTACTAATCATTATCATCCTGTTCAAAAGTTTACACCCCCAGCTCTTAATGTATTTTTTCCTTCTGGAGCGTCATTGAATGTTTTCACCTTTTATAATAGTTGTGTATGAGTCCTTCAGTTTTCCTCAGAATGAAAAGATGGATCTCAAAATCATAAGTCATTGTTGGACAGGGGCCAAATATGCAGAAGATGCTGGAAAACCAAAGAATTTGCGGGACTTGGAGGATTTTTCTGAAGAATAGCAGGCAGTTGAACTGCTCTGGGCTGCATTACCCAAAACATTTTAAGTGTAAGTAGATGTCTGCCTAGCAGCCCAGGACAATCAAGGGACTCGTGAAAAACTATCACAAAACATAAAAACAGCTGTGGGTCATCCAGGTAATGGCACAGTATTAAGAATCAAGTGTATGTAAACTTTTGAACATTTTTATAAATTATACATTTTCATTTTTATAAATTCAGTATATGTAAATATCTGTTACGGGCGTGTCTCATTCGAGTTTAAAAGTGAAGCTGCGGGCTCTTTGATCGCCCCCTGGTGGCTGGCTGCAGTACAGATCATAAACCCCGCCCTCTCCATGTAAATGAATGGGACTTCAGTCAAAATAAAAAAATAAATTACACTTCCAATACAATTTTCCAAAATATGGTTTTGGTCATTTAAGGTAGTTATCACGTTGATATATGTTCAATTGTTCGTTTTTGTGATAAGCTTGATTTTAGCTAGTAATTTGATGCTATTAAAACGGGGCTTGTCGTTATTGTTGATTGGGTCTATGGGAGTTTGGGCGGGAGTTTGATACCGCGGCTCCACCTCACGACTCTACTGCGCAGACTCTGGCTCCAAACGAAGCTCTACTGCGCAGACTCAGGCTCCAAATGACGTCATTTACTCAAGATGGCAACGGCCATACTGAGATGTATTAGCTTCACTTCTCTATAGTGGAAGGAAGCGGAGACGCGTCATCCATCTTTTTTTACAGTCTATGATCTGTTATGTAAAATTGCTTATTCAGGACAGTAATAAATAAAAATAGCATGCAATGTTTATGATCCCTCTTATTTTGTTAAAATGATTGCATATTCTGCTAGGGGTATGTAAATTTATGAACATAACAGTATCTTCTGTAGCTTCTGAAGGGCAGAATTAAATGTAAAAATATGGCATGGTCCTATGGTGCCATTAGAGTTGTAGAATATGTGTGTGTGACTGTCTGAGATGGAGCGATAATCACTGCCCTGACTTTGCAGTGTCCATTGTGTTTGTTTTTTATTAGTATAATTTTTTATTGTTTCTTTTTAAAAAATATTTTATCGGTTAATCAGTTTAATGATTTACTTGAAGTGTCTGTTTGCAAAATCTTTATCTCAATCTAAATGATTAGTTAAATGTTGCAGTCCTTTTGCTTTTGTTGAATAATATTTGCAGTCCTGTTAAATGTTTGCAGTACTGCATTTGCTGAAAAATAAAATTGAGTTTTTTTGATACTTCGCTGAGTTTGTGGCTTTCTTTACAGTTTTTATGAGTGCATATGACACATTTTTGTGTAGAAGGCCAGTCCCAGATAGCACATGTACGTGCAAGATCTCTGTTAAAGATCTCTTGATCTGGAAAGCATCTGCTGTCTACAAACGTCTGGCAGACGTCTTTCAGTTGTCAGTTTTACATACATTCTAAATTATAAACATCTTAAAGACATCTAATAGACGTCTATTTGACATCTAAAAGGAAACGTCCTATAGACGTATTGCAGATGAGCAAACACCCTAAAAAATACGTCTTGCAGATGTAAATGCAGACATCACATAGACATCTCCCAGATGTATGTGTGCTATCAGGGGTAGCATTTAAAATATATTAAGTGCACGGTAATTTACAGATGTTTACTGAGATATATGATTGGCCGTTTACGGAGATTTAACTGCTTGTGAACAGGGCGAGGATTCACCGGTGAGTGTGTCAACATTTCCGTCTGTGTCTGGGGGTTTATCACGTTAGTGAGCGGACTGGAAAACTGCCGTGCACAAAAGAGTCCGCTTCTGTCCGTGTCAAGAAATCAGAAACACCAGGGGCCTCATTTATAAAGCGTGCGTACGCTCAGATTTGATCTTAGAGTGTGCGTACGCTTAAATCCACGCCAGCGCTCATATTTATAAAAACGGTCTTTGACGTGGAAAAGTGCTTAGCGTCACGTCAGGGTCTGAGCAGACGTACGCACTTTTTATTGTCGGAGTATTGCATTTTTTAAAAATAAGCTGTTCTTGCAGCTCGCTGTTCTAAATTATGATGATTGGTGATAGTTTATGTTTATGATATTAATTAGTAGTCGTTTAAAGCAGAGAGCTGAAACCATTCAATTGCGGGCAAGTTCAAGATCATTTGCGATTCATAGATTTCACATCTGAAAGAGACGCGTACGCGTATTTTCTGTTCGTACGTTCATTCTATGAATCACACATACGCATATCTGAGAAATGATCATAAGATCAAATTTAGGATGGTTTCTGCGCAACATTTTATAAATGAGGCCCCAGGGCACATACACGGAAACTGCTAGAAACGTGCTGTTTACAGATTTGTGCGCTGACGTGAACAGTCCGGAAACGCGCCTTTTCATGCAGTGAACAGTAATAATATACACAGTGACCTGAAGATATGTGTGACAGGAAGGTTAAAGAAAAGTTTGTCTGTGAATTTCTGTGGCATTGTGTCTTTCCAATGGGTAAATGAATTGAGAGTTGCTCTGCCCACATTCCTTTGGGCAATAAAACCAATGTTATCAGCAATGGTTGCCATAGAACCAAAGGCCTGTTCTGCATTTTTGAGGTGTTAGCTGCATTTTGGGGGAAGGGTCCATAGACCCTCATAGTTGGCTTTTTGGTTGGATGAGGAGGTGTTAGGGATTATTTGTTAAATATAACAAATACTTGGGTGTCTGATTGGTCCAAATGCTACACTGTGCGCCCTAGGGATGTGCATCTCCATAACTGAGGATGATGCGATACGCATCTCGATGCATAGCCAACGATACGATACACTGAAGATACATATGAAGCAGCTAGCGATGCTATGTGATACGATTCACCCCTATTACGATGCAGTGCGATTCGATTTCGATTCGAATTCAACAATGCTATTCAATGCAATACGATGCAAAATTAAATGGGACAAATTATCGCTTTTATTTTGGTGGTTCAGACAGACAGCAAATCATAAATTAACTTGTGTCTTCTGACTTCTAACGCCTCAAGTTAACAAGTTTACCAAATAGGCCAGGCTTATTTCAGTTAGTCTGACTCACTGTCTAATTATTTGGTTCCATAAAGCAAATTTAACAAAGATCAACCTCAGTCACTGTGGCTACTTATGCTGGAAAGCTAACCTGGTTCAGGGCAGGCTAACTGTCAGGCTAAGCTGAGCTCCTCTAACACTGATCAATAGGAACACAATGATATCACCACTGACTCTCTCACATACTATCATAGCCATGCATCCTTTCTCTCTGGTTTTATGACAGTTGTACCTTTTATAGTTAGAACAGGTAGCATTAGAACATTACAATCTAACATTGCTCTTTAAAGCATTAACAATCACTAAACTAAAAGTTAAAATCACTAAATTAAAACTACATTTCAACTGCTAAGAAACACACATTAACTCGTCTGAGCTTAGTAATTAGGACTGTATAAGCTTACATTTGATTTACCCATTACAATAGTCCCTTTACAGTTACTGCTATCATAAAATGCATATTTGACTCAGAATTATTGCGCTCCTATTTTAGCGCGCATGCGCGCAGCAGCGCTCGTCCACTCGCGTAAGCCCACTCCTGACAGCAAAATGGATATATTTGCATGACTTTCTAACATTTACAGATGAAAAATATACTCGTGACATGTCAGTTATGCACTGAGGAAAACAAAATGTCTCAAATGCATTAAACAGCACAAATATATTCGCTGTTTGCCATGGTGGATCGATTTGATCCATGATCGACATTAAGGGCTGCTTAAGCGTGCACAAATTAGTTAGATTGTATGAACTTACATTGTCGTTTATAACCGCTTTAGCCCCAATTTAATCCCCGCTTTTCCTCAGGTCTCCATAGTGTTGTTGTGATTAGTCATATTCACGCAGCAGCAGTGATGAGAGAACGTGCTTGAGACACAGTTTAGAGAAGAGAAGAGAAATCAATCTACATATAAAATATTGGTCTCAGATTATTGGTCACTTTCTAAACAATAAAAGTGTAGCGCATCCACTAGTAATTATATACAAATAAATAGCTTTTTACTGATGCAAATATGTTAGAAACGATGCATCGTGATACAAATGACAACTTGTATCTGATGCACACTTTTTAAACTGATGCATCGCATCGTTAACTGTTTTTGCCGATTTACCAAGCGAATCGGGGAATCTTCCCATCCCTAGTGCGTCCCCTGACCTGCTTGAAAACCCCTGCGGTAGACCGACTCATTTGTTGCTCACGGCTACGCAAACACACTGAGGAACTATAAACCCCAAATCCAGCGTACAGAGATTCAGTGAATCTGGAGGTGAATGTGTGTAAGTGTGTGAATGTGTGAGTGTTAGAGATGCTGTAGAATGACAAACTGCCAGCCAACCAGTCCAAATACACACCTACTATCTTAGAGGAACGTAAGGGGACATGTATGTCAGTTGAATTATTATTGTGACGGGCAATTAATCCGTCATCAGAGCAGATAAGACTCCAGGAATTTTCATTTCGTCCAAACCAACAGTCAGGACTCTGTCCTTTCCTGCTGATTCCTTTATATGTCACTGATATGACACAATGTCCCCTCCATTCAGCCTCCCAGTAACAGCGTCCAGACAGACTCTCTCTACATAGAACCTGACAACATACATCAAATCTTTCTGGATGATCAGGATATGACTGTTCCTCGTTCACACGTGTCACCTTTCTGTTCTCCTCAGACAGAATGAGATGAGTGTCTGCTGTGTTTGGATCCAGTGTGAGAAAACAGGCATCTGAACACAAGAAGAGAGAACATCTAGAACAACACAACACAACAACACTCACTAAAGGTGTGGATTTGCGGACGTACATTTGTGTAGGCCTGCTGTAATCCTGAACTCTCCTCCATGATCCACACTATAAAACACACAGTGTTCACATTCTGCACATCATATACAATCAGTAAAGGAACAGCAGTGTAACTCTTCCTGCTCAACATACTTGAGTTTGTCCAGTGTGCAATTTGGATCCTCCAGTTCTTCAGAGAGCAGTTTGACTCCTGAATCTCCAGGGTGATTGTAGCTCAGATCCAGCTCTCTTAGGTGTAAGTCGTTCAAACTCAGAGCTGAAGACACATAACGACAGCCTTTCTCTGTCACCATACAGCCAGACAATCTACAAACACACACAATAAGAGTCCAAATCATGTTAGTTTGACAATCAAAAGTACTAAAAATACTGGCATATCTGTATGTTATGTTTATGCATTGTGGTGTCTTTTTTTTTCTTTCCCTGAGTCTTTCTTCTTCGCTTTCACTTTCCTAGTTACATCCCATTGGCCCATGCCGCACACCTGTTTATCGCAATTTTTTTTCTGAAATTAATCGCAATTAATCTCGATTAATCCCACTTAACATTAAAATTTTTAAAATAATTTTACAGTGCAATAATTTCACATTTAATCTTTAAATTAATATAGAAACAACACAAAGCCAGTATATTTTTTTCACTGTCTTCAACATAGCTTTAGTTTTGTTTTGACAGTCAGACAGTCAAGGGAACTCCCTTCCCTCACACAACTCTGAAGACAAGAAGTTTGTTTGCCCACAGGTTTAATGGTTTTGGGTATGGAGTGAAACTACAAATAAACAAATGAACACATTAAATAATAATGTCCAGAAATTAACAAATCTACAGAAGCAAAACAACATTCACATTGATATAATATGCTGTGATGCTTGGAAATACACACGGCCTTTACTTATGTAAATACAGCAACAGGACGCTAAATTAGAATGTGGCTAATGCGACAGCTTAATAAGTGATTAATAATGATTAATAAGTCATTTTAACCTTAAAAGTTTACATTTATATGCAGGTATAATGAACATTAATATAAATACAAATAAATACAAGCGATGCTGTTGCAAGGTTAAAGATTACAGAAATATTTGGTGATTAAAGAGAGCCATCGTTACCACTGCCCACATGGAACACTAACTTCTTCCTGATTCACATGAACACCAGAAATCGCAATTTAAAATACCAACCCTAGCCCCGCCCCACCCCTGCGTTAATTGCATTAAATATTTTTAATGCATTAAACTGAAAAAAGTAATCGCCTGTGTTAACATGCTAATTTTGACCAATAATATATATATATAAATAAAACATTTGCTTGCAGTTCAGTTCAGCCTTGTATCTCATATCTCCTCACCTAGTTGTGTTATGTGTTTGCAAATATGTGTTCTTCCCAAATTAATGTTACTGCCGTTTACCCCTTGACTGACCACACCAGGGTTCGTTACACTGTGTCAATGACCTTTAAGGAAACATCAGTTTGCATGAACAAATCGTTAAACCTGTTCAGCTCATGTGTGTCAGTGACCTTTAAGGAAACATCAGTACGTATGAACAAACCTGTTCATGTGCACACAGTAAAATTCTCAGTATATACACTGCTCAATCTACATATTAGGCTTGTTCGACTTCATGCGGCACCGCAAAGATCAGCTGCTGCCTGACAAAAGTAATGCATTCTGGTTAGAACGCTTGTCCGACTTTGATCGGTGCTGCAGCCACCTTACGATCACATGTGCCATCAAAGTACCTCGAGAGCAAAACGAGACCAACCGTCTAGGTCAGGTGCTGCAGTTGCTCAAAATCGGCTGCGAGAGCCTTGATGACAACACACTTTATTCTCATTGGTTAGATTCTGTGATGACAAGCACGACGTGTCGTGTGTTTATTCTAACAATTCAACTCCAATAATCTCACAAATCTGTTTTTATAACAGTAAAAGCCTTTTTAGTGTATGTCGCGCTATTATCTTGAGTCATTTTTATCAAAAACACTGATAAAACTTATATACTATTTAAACACCAATAAAGTGGATGTATATGTTTATGTTGAACTTTATTTATGAACAGATGGTGCTGTGTTAAGCAGTATATAAAAAAGTGTTTCTGTTGCTCATAAAAACATTTCTGTGAATTTGACATGTACTGCATTTAATTCACTTTAAGGCCTACAACAAATGGCTGGTGGGGACTACAGCAAGCTTCTTCTTGGGTTTGTGACTTTACGAACCCCAAAGTTTATATAAACCCTGCTCCCAGGAACACACCACAAAGAGGGTGAGACCATGTTGGACATGCAACTACCCGTAATGGTAAGGGCATGACATTTATGGACAGTGTGCACTAGGCAGTTAGCAAATCACAACACACTGGGCCGGCTAACCAGTCTGAGCCCATTGCGTATTTGAGGGATGGGCTTCATAGAACCAGGAAGTCAACTGGCCGTTTTTAGGGGAACGGAAACAGTAGTGTAGAATAAAGGTAAAATGTGAAAAATAAATGTTTTTTTGTTTTTTTTTTTGAATGAAGCATGAACATGTTACAGTGCACCCCATAAACACAATCAAGCCTTCAAAAATAGTTGATAGACCACCCATTTAAGACCTATTTGGACAAGACAAGATTTCCTGGATGATAAATTTAAATAAATTTGTTTCAAAGACGCACAGCCTAAAGACTTACTGTCTGAGGCCTGTGTTTTTCTTACACAACCTTTGTAAAACTTCTAGAGCAAATTACATACTGTTTTTCAGCTAATTCAATGGACCTCTGAGAAACTTAATCCCATCCAAAGGTGCATGTCTGTGATTGCTGATAATTTATTATTTCTCCTCATGTGATTTTTGAGTTACCATTTGTGCACAATTGACCGTTCGCAAAACCCACCCACCCTTAGTTACTGTTGCCATGACCGACAAACAATGCCGCTCTCACACTACACATGTGTTCTCATGCAGTGAAAAATACATCGCATCGCAAAGAGGACACTGAAAACACACCGACAGAGAAGACAGAGCAGGTTATTTCTGATATGAAACAAGGTCTCAGGACCCTCAGCTTTTAAATTGTGTCATTTTTAAAGAAATTCAAACAATAAATACCATTTTGTGGCTCTTCAATGTGTCGTGACAGATCACTGTATTGCCTCAGTTCAAACACGTGAACCGATCGTCTTTTCATATTTACTTAAAGCACGAAATGAACATGAATAAACATCAGAAAGTGTTTTATTTCAATCGCGGAACACACCATTTTTCAAGTGTAAGTCCACCGAAGTTAATCTACTCTTCTGTCTGATTTGCTGTTAAGGCTAGAAGAGATACAGCTGCGGCTACTGGGAATGTGCATTTACATATTTTCCGAGCCAACAATATAATATGAAACCTATGAAATGATTAGTAAAAAAAATAAGCAGCTACGTAGTTTCATCACTTTAGAGTGTCGCTGTGACTGCTTTGCAGTAAAGGACCTGTCATAGTTTAATGAGTGGGAAGATGACATGAAGCGACGCTTTAGAGAGCTGCACTGAAAAAAAAAACAGATGAGCTGCACAGTGCATATACAGCTCCCGATCAGCCAAGTTCACGGATTTTTGTCCAGAATGATAAGAGCACACGTTTTAACATTTTTATTATTTAACACTCAGCATTTAACTTCTTAGCGCTGCAAGCAATGGCTATACAGTCACTGACATTACAGATTTCTATGCAAATGGGGCATTTTAAAGGAATACCTTAGTTTATTACCATTACCATGGAGGCCAACAACAGCACAGCTTAACCCTCCGCACATATTTATATTTAGTTATACTGAAAAAGTTTCAATTCAGTCGATCTTTTTTTACCCCGTTTTAACATGTATTTCTACAGAGACAGGCCGTAGCTGTCGGGCAAGATGGCGGATAGCAGCGGCGGCAGACAATCTCTGCGTTCTGATTGGTTAGATCGCCTGTCAATCAAGCTCTTTGCGAACGGTCAATTCTTCCACACCTTTCAATATGAATGGTATCTGACAAAATAAATAATTAAATAAAATAATAAGACTGGACATTTTAATGTCAGCATCAAGTAAGACACCCAGATTTTAAACAAAAATAATTTTAAGCAGTGTATTTGTAGTTAGTTAATATGTTACAGTCTAAAAATCCATAAAATAGGGCACAATGTAGCATGTTTTGTTCCATGTATATGAATGAATTTTCTGTATTGATTTTTCACTGGTGTTTTACCTGTATTTTCAATTACACATTGCGTTTTATGTTTTAGGGGTACATGAAATGTCCATAAACTTAACAGAAAATGTTCTGGCAGAAAATTACCAGTACCAGTTTTTCTATATATTTTTTAAGTTGCTAGGGTAGTCTGAAAAGTTAGTCTGAACACTGCACCTATGCATTAAACACGGAGATGTTAGTTCAAAAATGGTACATGAAATCACAGATGTTAAGTGATAAGAACTGTAACTCACACCTAGTTTGATGACTGGAGATATAAAAGGAACCAGGATCAGGGTTGAGAATCACTGCTCTAACCCTAATCAAACACACCTGAACCAACTAATCAAAGTATTCAGTCTTACAACAAATATCCAGGCAGTGTCTTTGGTGCAAGTTGGAGCTAAACTCTGCAGGACACTGGCCTGCCAGGAGTAAGTTTTGACACCCCTGTACTAGTCCAAACTTTAATATTTGTAAAAGCAAACAAATTGCTAATCACAGGATATTTACATAGCTCACAGTGTTCATTGCATGTACAGTCAAACCACAAATTATTCAGACACCAGATATAAGCTAGTTTTACTAACAGCTTTCGCCAGAGCAAACTGTCTTTTGGTGTTAAAATAGTACTGTCAGGTTTTACTAAAGACGCGCAGTGAGAAATTAGCGCTGAAAAGGCGTGGACAGTTATTTTTTTGCGCCTGACCTTATTGAATATGCATTTGTAGGAGTTTCCTTTTCAGACGCAAAATTTATGGGAGTAAAGTATTAAAATGAATCACGCAACGTGATTTACTAGTGTTTGTGCTCCTCAAATTACTGGTATTTGCTCCATTATTTAACGCCCAAAAAAGAATGTCTTAAAGCGGGCAGTAATTTGTGCTGTTCTTGGTAGATTGCGCTGGTCATTATGGAAATGATCTGGCTGCGTCTGTGTTCTTTAAAGGGGACCTATTATGCAAAAATCACTTTTATAAGGTGTTTGAACACAGTTGTGTGGCCGCAGTATGTGAAAAAATCCAGCCTATAATGGTAAAAATCCACCCACTCATTTTTTTATAATCTAAAAAAATCATAAACAGTTTCCCAGAACGAGTTGTTTCAGATTCTCCCTCTGTTCACATCACCAAGGGGAAAAAGTCCCGCCCCTTTAGTGATGCTGCCCTATAGGCATAGACACAGCCCTGAGTGAGAAGCTGTGGTCTGCCTCCGCCATTACTGATTACTTGCTGTAGCTGCTGGAGATATACAATGTCAGCACCAAAGAGGCATTTCAAGTGTTGTGCTTTGGGATGCACGTTGAAACCAAGCACACCATTGTTTTTCTTGTGACATTACCAATAAGTCTGATGTGTCACATGGCCCTCTTCCTATTGAAAAAACAAAAGTTGTATCCAAGATGGCCGACTTCTAAATGGCCACCATGGTCACCACCCATCTTGAGGAGTTTGCCCCCTCACATATACTAATGTGCCACAAACAGGACTTTAATATCACCAACCATTCCCATGTTATTACGATGTATCCATATAAATGGCCCACCCTGTACTTATATATATGTAGAAGGATTTTCCGGACTATTTTCAAAAGGAATTGTAAATTATATTTTCAATTGCGTTTTCCACATGTGGGTGCATAAATTGTGACATAATCCAAATGCAATTGCAAATCTTGCATTATTGTTTGCATTTTCGCTTTCGCGAACGCACAGAGACTGCCACATTTCAAATGAAAAAGCAAAGTCCATTTGCAACTGTATTTCCCATAAGCCACAGCTATGAGCCTGTCATATTTAAATAGCAATATTAATTACCACATTTGCCTTTCACTCTCCGCTTGTATGCAACTCCACAAAACTCAAATGGAATCGTAATTCCTTTTGCATTTGAATTTCCTATGTCTTCACGGAAGGCCGTCAATCATGTGAGGCGGACTATACTAGGGGGCGTGTTTGTGTCGAGGTGACGCTTTCACCACAGACGACCGTGTCAATGCTTTGATCAACGCAGGTAATCGGTAAAGGCTTTGCTAAAGGCAGCTGCCAACTGTTCGCAGCTTTGTGTGGAACGAACAGAAAACCCTTCCTGAACAATACATTTTTTTTATAATAAATAACAATTATAATAATCTTTTTACCCCAATGCAGCGGTTATACCCTGATAACAGTGGGAGCAACAACGTGCATTTACAGGTCAATATTCACTATTACTCAAATGCTTTTCACCTGTCTCAACATCTCTCACTGTTTCTCTCATTCCATTGATGCAATGAGTAAACAGAGTTATGCAATTCCTACACTCTATTACAGTACATTTTATTCCTTTCTTTAATCTGTAAAAGAGTGATGAAAAAAAATAACAGTGCCACACTCCATATTTATCTACCCATTTTCCACCTTATATATTTTATATACCATATCTTAAAAGTTTTAACCCGCTTTAATCTAAGAGTGACATGCGTCTCCGAGTCTCAAGATCTCTCACTGTGAACAGCCACCGGACAGTGTGATTGATGCATGATTTTAATATTACTTCACCTTGGCTGTGGCATGTTCTGTGACAGCTGTGCCTATCGTTGGTGTAAAGTGAAGTCTCATCTAGGGCAGGCAGAGTAGGAGTAGCAGCATTTTCTGTTTTGTCACGTGCATCAATTGGAGTGTAAACAGACTGAGAGATCTTGAGGCAGGTGCTCTATTTCTATTATAAGATAGGAATAAGATATAGGTGGCAAATAGGTAAATACGTGCAGATTTGCACTGTTTGCTTATGTGCCTCAATCGGAGTGCAAACAGTAAAAGATCTTGAAGCAGGTGATGCGCTCTCTATTACTACGGAAGTTCTAAGCGGCCATGCATTTTTTCCCCCTTGTTTTCTCGTGATCATGACTTTATTTTTGTCATGATCTCGACATAACAAACGTTGTTTTCTCGTTATCACGACTTATTTTTCTCGCGATCTCAACATAACAAAAGTTGTTCTCTAAGTTACACAACTGCGCCAGCAGGTGGCAGTATAGAACTACTGATGGGGAGTTGTATACTGTATCAACTATAGCCTATTGTATGCGTTTGGGACAGAGGACCTTCTTCGTGATCGCTATAATTTATGCAGTTCATTACTGACATTTAATTAAATATAAATGTTAAATGCTTGAATAAATATGATCATTTTGCTTGAAATTGTATATGTTATTGTTACATTATTACTGCTGCACGACTCATCACAGTTTCTCATTTACAAAGACGTATTTGCAATGTGCATCTTTCTTATTTTTAATCTTTATTGTTAATAAATGTATATTAATAAGAAATGTGATTTGCATATGTGTATAATTTAGTTCAGTGATGTTATACAGTGTTGTAGACTAATTGTTAAAAATAAATGTATTTTCTACATTTATTTGTAAGAGACCATAAGTGTAGAATTGCACTGTCTGTTTACCTACTGCCCCTAATCAGAATGAGAGAAACAAGTGAGAGATGTTGAGACAGGTGAAAAGCGTTTGGTTAATAGTGAATGTTGACCTATTGTGCGTACCGTTGTTGCTCCCACTGTTAGGTATAATCGCTGCATTTGGGGTAAAAAAGATTATAATAATAATTATTATTATTATAAAAAAATAATGTATTGTTCCAGGAAGGTTTTCTGTTCGTTCACACAGGCACGAACTGATTGGCAGCTGCCTTTAGCAAAGCCTTTACCGATTACCTCCATTGATCAAGCATTCGGCACGGTCGTCTGTGAATGACGTCACCTCCCAACACAAACACGCCCCCTAGTATAGTCCCGCCCCCTCACATTGATTGACAGCTTTCCGTGAAGACATAGGAAATTCAAATGCAAAAGGAATTGCGATTCCATTTGAGTTTTGGCAGGTTACATGCACAGCGATGAGAAAGTGAAAAGGCAAATGTGGTAATTAATATTGCTATTTAAATATGACAGGCTCATAGCTCGTAAGACATGGGAAATACAGTTGCAAATGGACTTTGCTTTTTCATTTGAAATGTGGCAGTCTCTGTGCGTTCGCGAAAGCGAAAATGCAAACGATAATGCAAGATTTGCAATTGCATTTGGATTATGTCACAATTTATGCGCCCACATGTGGAAAACGCAATTGAAAATATAATTTACAATTCCTTTTGAAAATAGTCCGGAAAATCCTTCCATATATATTAGGGCTGTCGGTCGATTAAAATTCTTTACAGGGTGCTGCAATTAATTAATCGCAAACTAAATTTGGCTGTGAATATACCCCCAAAATATAATTTAAGCCTATTATTGTGTTAAATGTTTTGGCTACAATGGCCTAACATAAAGTATGGAACATAAAAGAAGATAATTTGAGAAACATCTCAGTATTTTTTGTTCATGCAATGAAAGTCACTACTGCTTAGTTACCAACAGTATTCAAAATACCTTTTATGTTGTGCAAAAGAAAGTAATTCATTCAGGTTTGAAACAATATGAGGGTGAGTAAATGACAATTTATTTATTTATTTATATTTGGTAAACTATCCCTTAAATGTTGTTTTTTTTAATAAATGAAATGATACTCTAAAGAAGAAACTAAAACTACCAGCAGATGGCATTAAATGTGTTTATGAGTCTATTCATTCAGGAATTCAGTAAACCGCTCTCTTTATGAATGGGCCTTTGAATCATTGATTCTCACAATTCGTTCAAAACACAGATTCATTCAGAAACTAAACACCGCTGTGTTGCTCAGAGATGCACAACAGTTCTGCTGTGGCTTTATAGGTAATATTTTTGTTGACAAAATTGAACAGAACGCACAATATTATGTTTAAATTTTGCACAATATTAACTTCTTATTTACTAAACTGTTGTATAAAATCACATTTGCACTCGTGATATTTGGGACAAAAACAGCACTCGTGTGATATTGCTCTCGCTTCTGGTGTGATATCGCTTATCATATGATATAAATATGAGACAAAAACTCATATGGGGCATTTTTGCCCCAATAGCTTGAATTTTTAGGGCATACTGCATTTATGGAGTTGTTGTCCTGCATCATATTTGTCAACAGTCAGCTGTATGAAATGTAAAATTATATAGAGGTCTGGGGGCAGGGCCAGTGCGTTAACTGCATTAAGATATTTTAATCATGGTATTTTTTCATAACTAATAATTAAGTTATTAGTGCGTTAATAATGCGTTAAACTGACAGCCCTAATATATAACAATCCTACACAAACACAAATTTCTTGCTTGCAGTGAACATTCATGTGGAAATTCACGTCTGTTGTAAAAGTCCCTTGAATCTTTATCTCTGTTCCTAAATACCTCAGTATGTTCAGTTGACAGTTTGAACTTGTCAGTCCAGCCAAGAGCAGCTTCAATCCTGAATCTTGCACGTCATTGTTACTCAGATCCAGCTCTCTCAGATGGGCTTTTGAGGATTGTAGAGCTGAAGACAAACTTTCACAGCACTGACAAGTGAGATTACAGTTGACCAATCTAAACAGAAAAAAATTGAGGAAGCAATTAACTCACAACACTCTTTAAATTACTTAAATGACACACATTCTGATCAACTTTTACTTATGCCATAGAATAATAAATATTAATTTATCAAACTTGTACACATGGAAAAGTGTTTTGTGCTGTTTTCACACATAACAAGATTTGATTTGTCAGGTTTCAGAGAAACACCAGAATCTACGTACAGTGTAAATGTGGCTATAGAGGTGTTAATTTCATACAATAGTCTGTAAACGTTCTCTAATCACACAAGTGAAAATAAGTAGTTGACCAATGCCAATACATTTACATTTACATTTAGTTATTTAGCAGACACTTTTATCCAAAGCGACTATAGAGCTCCGGACGTCATGTGACCCATTCTGTTTACATCACCATGCTGGCAGGCAAGAACAGTTGGGAGCGAATATGAAATGAATGGCGCCAGCATAAGTTTCAAGGCAACAGAGTTCACTGCGCACTTTAATTCAAAAGACATAGACCTGTACATAGCAAAACTTAATAGATTAAACATAACAGATCCCTATAATGCCCCCGGGGTGCTTTTAACGTGTATCAATAAAGGAACGGATAGATTTCCTGACCTGCAGTATCCTGATATGTACAACTACCTCATCAACTTTCCCTCCTAACGTTACTCCGGAGACTCTTTAAAAGCCTACAAAAGCCTGGAGGGGTACAAATGGACGCAATCTAATTTTTTGATGAATATTCAGGAGTCTGCCGGCTAAAACCATAGACTGTAAAAATGTTGTCACTGGAAGGTTAAGTCAACTGTGTTGTTAGCTAACGTAATCAACCCTAGCTGTCCTTGTAGGTAGCCAGCATAACTATATCACTGTGAGTACAGTATACATCATAAATGTCATAAAATCTTATCCGTTTAATCCCAGATGTTGTGTTAGCACGTTTTATTGCAGTGAACCATTTTAGTCGTCTGAGGAATACGATAAAATGATTTCCCCTTTGCTTTATGGGACAATCGTGTGTGTATATAGAAAAAATGCATATTTTCAATTAAAGATAACTTATAGATTTAATATGGGCTGCTTTTGGTGCGTGACACTTTTTTTATTAGTCATTTTGTGTGTTTTACGAATAAGATTCAACTACAAGGTTAAGAAGCTTACTTAAATGTAAAATGTACAATAAATGTAATGAAAGGCAGTTTCCCTTATTGATCACGTCTCAGCTAGATTGCATGTTTTCTTGCGCAGCTGGATGTTGGACTCATGAAAAATAATCACGTTGTTTGTATTTGCCAAAATAGAAATTTACCTTAGTCAAAACACTGACGGCATTGGCATTATTAGCGCGAGCACCGCTTATTATGACCAGCCAGCAGAGGATTCTGCAGCCTTCCTTGAACAGTTATGTTCAGGGCTTTCTGATTTACTTAATGAATATTGTGTGAGGGGACGGGAAACTGGCCAAGGGAGGTCACGTACGGGACACATAAATTAAGCCCAATATACGGGACGTCTCGGCTAATACGGGGCAGTTGGCAACCCTAGATTTCCCCTGCATGTTCTGGCATCCTGACGCACAGCAGCTGTCCACCATGTTAAAATGGCGCAAGGTTTGTAAGGTCTAAATTATTATTAAATTATTAATTATTATAAATTATTAAATTATTATTCTACAAATGTTGATACCAATGCTACGACCGCTCTAGCGTTCTCCTGGTTGCCTGCCAAAATGTTGGAGTTTAGATTGCGTGACGTCAACCTCCGGAGCTCTATAGAAGCAATCAAAACCAACAAAAGAGCAACAATATGTTAGCGGTATGACGAGTCTCGGTTAGCCTAACGCAGTACACGTAGCAAGTGTTTTTTTTGTTTTTTTTTATAAAGAAAACAAGTACATAGAATAAAAAAAGAAAGCTAGTGTTAGAGGGTCATATAGATACGAAGAAGACTAATAAATACAAAGAAAACAGATAGATAAAACAGAATTAGAATAGAGAGTGATAGAGTTAGAGGGTCAAATAAAGATGTAAGAGATGTGTTTTTAGCCGTTTCTTGAAGATGGCTAAGGATTCAGCTGCTTGGATTGAGTTGGGCAGGTCATTCCACCAGATGGGAACAGTTAATCAAAAACTCAGTGGAAGTGATTTTGTGCCTCTTTGGGATGGTACAATGATGTGTTGTTCACTTGCAGAACGCAAGCTTCTAGAGGGCACATAGGTCTGAAGTAGTGAATTTAGGTAAAGGGGTGCAGAGCCAGAGGTGGCTTTGTAAGCAAACATTAATACCTTGAATTTTATGTGAGCAGCTATTGGTAGCCAGTGCAAACTGATGAACAATGCAATACATAAAGAGCAATTACAAATTAATGCCAGCATATGAGATGTAACGTATTATTATTATACAACATATTATTGTGTTCATGTTGTATAGCAAAACACTTTTGCTGTGATTGAGGTGGGATACAGGTAAGGTAAACTGCATATAGACAGAAGTGAGGAAGTTTGCTCATGCAAACATAAATTTAATTAAAGGCTGAAATACACTACGCAACTTTTAAAACCTGAACATATTTTAAAATGCTAAGTATCATACACTTGCTGATTTTCAAAATAGTTACAGAGAAAAAACCTAGGCATAATGCACTAAACGACTGAGGATAACAGACTCAAGTCATTCTGAACAAAACAACCACACACCAAAACATGCTTCTCGTTGATAATGGATGCATGACAAATGAAAACAAACAGGAATGTACAGGAGCTGACTGGAGTAGTTGATGTGCTTCTCCAAACTGCATTTGGATGTGGTCTTGGGTGGAAAGACGAAGGTCAGTATATAACTTGTACAGATTGCAACAGGAGTTAAAAGTGAGTAGTGTCAGTACAGGCACATAATACACTACAATATGCATTATAAAATCAGCTCCAAATATCAAACTGTAATAGAAAAACGAATGCAAAGATGATGCTGTTTAACACTAACAGGTTTATAGACAGGTTACAGTCTGTGGGGAGTGAGCACACACAGAAATTGAAAGCAAGTGGCAGGCAGACCATTCTGAAGTAACAGTAGTATGAGGAGATCATAGAAGCACAGATATCCACACTGCAGATCATTTGAGGAACAGAATCTAGGATTTACCACACTGGGGACCTTGGGAGTAAAGACAAGCTGACACTAAGATCACTTGATCAGCAGAGAGGTATACAGGAAGATCACTGGACAGGAGTAATATCACAGAGGATAACAATCACTGGAGGTACTAGGAGAATAGGTTAGTTATGCTGCCTTCACGCAGAGCTGCCAACTCTCACGCATTCAGCGTGAGACTCACGCAACTGACACTTTTCTCACGCTCTCACGCCACACATCCATTTTCTCACGCAGTCAAAAAAAGCACCCTCAGTTAAAACTGTATAGGATATTGGTGAAACAGATTTGGTTAATGCTCCAGTGCGTATT